>OU383773.1:153567897-153801313 GCA_910950805.1 Acrocephalus scirpaceus scirpaceus
CACTTCTCTGAAATGCTCAGAATCAGGCTCTGATCCCACTGAGGGTGGAGGTCTCTCGTGGAGCCCCTTCAGAAGATCATCACCCTGCATAGGCTCCATTCCTGCTCAGAATGTAGCAGTGTAGGCGGGGTGGAGGAAGTCACTGGGCCATTGATGCCACCACTCTGTGAGTGTGGGGCTGGGAGGAGATGGGCTGCTCCTCCTGGGGTGCTGGAGCTCACGTGCCCTTCTGGGGGCAGCTCCTCCATGTGTTTCTGAAATACTGCTCAGCACTGCCAGGGAGCTGGGGCTGCCATGTGCCGTGTCACAGTGAGATGTTCTTGGCTGCACACCTGAAATGCTTCCATGCCCGTGTTGTTTCTGGGATGTCCCCAAGCCTGAGTTCAGTGGCTGCCCACACTGCTGGCGTGGGCAGGGTGGGAGTGAGCAGCCTTGTCTGGAGGAGATGTGTTGCTGACGTGGGTGCATGGCTGCATGGTTGGATCCTCTGTTGCCATGAAGTCCAGTGAGGTGTTAGTGAAGCCCCTCGTGTTCCCAGGCATGCCATGGCTACGGTGGTCTGCGGGCACTGGAGGTGTGTGCCAGCCTCAGGGTCTGCTCAGAGAGACCTCCAAACCAGCAGCAGAGATGGGTTTCACACAGAGCTTGAGCTTGGGCTGTGGCACTCCATGCATCAGGAAAGATGAAGGCTGGAGTCCTGGGGAGATGCATCCCTATTGGAATCACAGCTGTCCTCGTGGATGAGTGGGATTTGGAGCTGGGCAGGCTCTGGGCTGCCTCGCAGCCTCGTGTCTAATGGACTCAGTGGAGAGGAAGGGAATGACTGCCCAAGGAGAGTGACCCCAGTCCTGTGTTCTGGGGCAGGTGGAGGTGCCCAGCTGTGCCCCTCTGCTGGGCATGGCTACGTGGGACCCCGCTGCCTCAGGCCTTGTTCCACACCTATGTTTGGAAGGGTTTCAGCTGGGTTTCTCTGGCCATTTGCTGCCCTTCTCTTTGATTTCAGAACTTGAACATTTTACTGATGAAAAAGCTCGAGCAGAAAGAGAGGGAGGGCTTCCCAAGCCCCTCTGTTTAGCAGGAGCAGTGCCTGGCATTGGATGTCTCTCTGGGTTGCCCAGAGAGCTTGTGAGCTCCCCATCCCTGGAAGTGTTCAAGGCCAGGTTGAATGGGGCTTGGAGCAATCTGGTCTAGTGGAAGTTGTCCCTGCCCGTGGCAGGAGGTTGGAACTAAATGGTCTTTAAGGTCACTTCCAGCTGAAACGATTCCATAATTTTTTGGATGTCACCCAGTCCCAGCCCTGCACGGCGCTCCCTGCCCTGGCACGAGGCCGTGTGGGGCAGGTGGTGTTCCTGCAGTCGTGCCCTCAGGTGTCCTGTCTGACCTCTCTGACCATCCTTCTCCTCCTCCAGGCCACCAACGGTGGAGGAGCCTTCAGTGACTACTCCTCCTCCGTGCCCTCCACCCCGAGCATCAGCCAGCGGGAGCTGCGGATTGAGACCATCGCTGCCTCCAACACCCCCACCCCCATCCGCAAGCAGTCCAAGCGGCGCTCCAACATCTTCACGGTAAGCAGCACGGGGAGCCCAGGGGCTCTGGGGTGGGTTTTCAGCAGAGGAGAGGGCGAGGGAGCGGGTCACAGCAGCCTGAGCCCACAGGTTCCCCTGCACGGCGATCCGTGCTGTGCTGGCAGGAGGAGATGCAGGAGTGTGCGTGTGTGTGGGAGGGACCTGCGTGTGCAGGGACCGTGGTGCTGCAGGCTGCTTCAGGCAGAGGGTGCGTGCATGGGGAGCATCCGGAGCAGGACATTGCTCACACACATAGGAGTGTGCAAGGGTGCACTCGTGTGGGTGTGCAGTGCGTGTGAGCTCCTGCTCGTTTCAGGGAGTGCAGCTGTGCGTGCACAGCACCAGTGACTCTGCTCATCTTCTCCTTGGGGCTGCGTACCCCGAGCGTGGCACGGAGCCCCTGCTCACCGGGCCTCCTGTTTGGTGCCGGTGATGCTGTGCCCAGTGGTGCTGTGCAGAGCTCAGCACCTGGCATGGGGCCCCACTCACTCCTGTTCTGAGCCCTGCGTGATTTGAGCAGCGCACGTGGGAGCTGCTGGGGGTGTGGAGGGAGGGAAGACAGAGGGGAGGCAGCGAAGCTGTGGGCCCCAGGTGGAGCAGAGGACATTTGCAGCCCTTAGCTGTGCTGGTTGCCTTGCAGCCTGTTTCTCTGCACGCTGTCCTCACAGTGTGCACAGTCCTGCCCTCACACTCACCCTTGCTCTGAGCACAGCCATGAGTGTCCCCTCGCTGTGAGCACACACGTGTCCCAGTCCCGTGTCTAGCATAGGTGTAGCCTCTGTTTCCTGTGTACGTGTGCAGGCTCCGGCCTTGCTCCTCTCCCCATCTCAATGTGCTTTCCAGCCACCATTGCTCAGCACACTGTGTCTGCTGTTTGTGGAACCGGCCACCACAAAGCCCTTGTACCTGTTTGCACCGTGTCACCCTCGTGACCAGCCACTATTGCTCTGAGCCCAGACCACACAAATTCAGTGTCCTATGCCCCATTCCTCTCACTGCACCATTGGCATCCCAGATTCCCCACTCCTTGTGCTGGGAATGTGCCCTTCTCCCTTGGCTTCTGACATCCTGGAAGCTTCTGCACTGACCTCCCCAGTACTCTGTGTGTTACCCCCAATTGCATCTCGTGTGCACCCCAGCTCCGCGCTCGCCCCGTCCGAGTGCTGTGGGTGGGTGGGCTGTGCTCCCCACCCCCTCCTGCCAGCACACACCGCCCCTCACAGCAAATCCGCACTCCCAACGCATGGCTGTTCCTCACTGCCTTCCCCTCCATGTGCTCCCACCCTCTGGAATGCCCCGCAGCTGTCCCGTGGCCGTGCTCCCGCTGCACGCAGCGCTGGCAGTGCTGGCCCCCCTGCCCTGCCCTGCCCTTCCCTGGCTGGTGCTTGCTGCCGTGCCCGGGCTGTGCCCACGCCCGTCCCGCTCGCCGCGCGCCGCCGCGTCTGGACTCGCCGCCGGCTCGTGTCCACGCTCTCCGGAGCCCCGTGCTCGCTCCCTGGGGTGGGCACAACGCTTGTGGGAGGAGGAGGGCGGCTTGCTGCGGGGCTTTCGCTTGTTCGCTGTGGACGTCATCATGCGTGTAGGGCTCTCACGTGCTCACTCATCCCGGGCTCACGCTTGCTCTCGCCGCGGGCTCACCTGCGCTCGCTCGCCGCGGGGCTGGCGCTCACCTCACCTGCTTGCTCGTGTGCTGGTGCACATCCATGGCTCACGTTGACGTCTTCACCCATCTGGTCGTGGCAGCAGCAGCAGCTCCCGACACCTCCCACAGTGGGACAGGACCAGGAAGGGCGGGAAGGGAAGGAAAGGGCAGGCTGTTTTCTGCCGCTAGCTTTTCCCAGGCAGGCAGCACAGGTGTAGCCAGCAGCCTTCATCCTTGTGGGGTCCCCAGGTGGGCACAGGCCTTTTCGAGATGCAGTGCTCGGCCCAGCTCTGGGAGCCGCTGCAGCCCCAGTCCCAAACTATGCCTGACTCCTTTGCTCCTCTTCTCCTCTCCTCCTTCTCCTTTCCTCCCCCTCCTTCCCATTTTCCTCCTTCTCTTCCTCCTCCTCCTCTCATCTTCTACTCTTCTCCTCCTCTGCTCTTCTTCTTCTCTCCTCCTCCTCTCTCCTGCTCCGGCTCCTCTCCTGCTCCCCTCCCACTCCCCACTGGATCGCATTCCCCCTCTGGGGGGGTCTGCGTGCCCCAGAGCTCCATGTGGAGACAAACTCTGCGCCCACCCGCGCCTCGAGGTGCCCACCCACTCCTGACCCCCAGCCCCAGCCCCGACTGCTGCTGCCGCCGGCGCCCACTCCGTGGCCTGTCCGTGCTGTCCACTGGCACCCATCACTGACAGACTCGTGTCCGTGTTCTGAGTATAACTTGCCAAACTCTTTATTCTTTCGATATTTGCAGATATGTGCCACTGTTTCCAACTTTTCATCAACAAAAAGGCCTTTCCAACTCCTTCCAAATTAGAAGATCCAGGTGGTTACACACGGCACCTCTGTACAAATTCTCTCACTTTTCATTGCCTCTCCAGGGCCGGATAAGGGATGGGCACTGGGATTGATCTAAGATTAGAGGCTCGCCCGCCCTCCAGCCAGCATGGGTCCCCCCCTCGGAGACACGCAGGAGCCTTTTAAATCCCCCCAATGTAAAGTCTAGGAAGCGCTGAGACGGCCTGCGCCTGCACTTTAAGCTGGGACATTTCTGGGCCTGCTGGATGCTGTCTAGGCACTGCCCTTTCTCGGGGATGCCAGGCGGACGACCCTCCTGGGACAGGAAGACCTGCAGACACACCGGGACCGGGCGACAGCCGCGCATGGAGCTGGATGGGCCAAAAGACGCTTTGCTGCTGCCTGCGGGAGCCGCTGCAGCACCTGCCGCTAGCGCTCCGCTCCTTCCCTCCTGCACCTCTGCAGCCTGCATGGACTCCTGCTCCTTCTCCTCTTCTCCTCGCAGCCGAGCAGCCATCTGTGTCTCTTTAGTTTTCTTCTCTTTCGATCTCTTTGTTTGGTTCTGGGCCCAAAATCTGGTGAATCGGTGTCCCAGGCGCGCGGGGCTCGTATCCCTTTCTGATCCAAAGCACACGGGGGCCCTCCTGGACTGAGGGGGTGTGTAGGACGCTCCAGAGAGATGCTGCCGCTGCCTCCTGCCATTGTTGTGATTCTGAATGTATTGGTTGTGCTCCATGCCATGTATGACTTGGTATTTCCCTCTGTCCTAAGCACTTTGAATGAGTTCTGCTCAACAGACTGTAAATTTCATATTGTATTTATCAGAGTTTGCTCTCCCCGCGGCCCTCGGGCGCTGGTGGGTCCCGCTCTCGCCGCTCTAGACGTGTGGTAGATATTTATTGTCCATGCTCTTTTGTAAGGGGCTGGTATCTCTGCCCGGTGACCTGTGCTACTTTGTATGGTGCAAGTGTGTTACCAGAATAAATCTGTTGGATTAGTAGAGGTGTGAGTTCCTTCACTGCCTGAGCCTCTCCCGCTTCCATCCATGCTCCACCTGCATCCCATGCCATTTCTGTCTGTCGCCATGGTCCTGTGTGCCCCACGGGAGGGGGGCCCACATAGCCCCGCTCTGCCAGGAGGAGGAGGACAGCTCTGCTTGCACTCGGGGGAGAGGAGAGCTTGCCGGGGGGCTGGGCTGGAGCGTCCCTAGAGGGGCCGGGCGAGGGCCCGGCTGCGCTGTGCGCTGGGAGAGCTGGCCTGGGGGAGAGCAGAGTGGTCAGGTCTGGAGCCTGCTGGGGACAGGGGACCGTGCCTTTTGGTCTCCTGTGCCCAGCCCTAACGCGCCTGTCTCTCTTCTCTTCCAGTCTCGGAAGGGCGCGGACCCGGAGCGCGACAAGAAGGTGCCGGAGTGTAAAGCGGACAGTATTGGCAGCGGGAGGGCCATTCCCATGAAGCAGGTTCGATGCTCCCCCTTCGCCCCGCTGCGACAGCAGGCTCCAGGGACTGCGGGCTGGGGCGCCTCTGCTGGGCACGCAGCGCTGGGGGGAGTGCTCCAGGGAGCTCCAGGGAGTGTGGGCTGGGGCGCCTCTGCTCGGCACCCAGCACTGGGGTGGAGTGCTCCAGGGAGCTCCAGGGACTGCGGGCTGGGGCGCCTCTGCTGGGCACGCAGCGCTGGGGGGAGTGCTCCAGGGAGCTCCGGGGAGTGCGGGCTGGGGCGCCTCTGCTCGGCAGGCAGCGCTGGGGGGAGTGCTCCAGGGAGCTCCAGGGAGTGCGGGCTGGGGGCCCTGCTGGGGGCTGGGTGGTGCCCCTCGGCCCCGGGGGGCTGCACACCCGCTGGGTCCAGCGGTGTGACCGGTGGTGCCGGGGCTGCTGGTGTGCCCCCAGTGCCGTGGGTGGGTGGGGGGCTGCAGAGGGGCTGGGGCAGGGCGCTGTGGGGCGCTGCGGCGGCGGCTGCAGAGCGGTTCCAGCAGATGGCATCCATGCCCCACGCCCGCCGCAGCCTCTCTCTGCTCCTTCCCTGACCCTCTTCTCTCCTGCTCCTTTCGACTCCTGTTCCTGCTCCTGGCAGGACAGGAAGGGGATTCCTCTCTTCATGGGCTACTACAAAAAGCTGTGAGCACAGTGCCCACACCGTGAGCTGCTGGGAGTGTAAGAGAGGCACTGCTTCTCCCAGCAGCAGTGCATTCTGCCTCTGCCTCTTGGCTTCCAGGGAAGCTTGAACTGCCTGGATCCAGCCCAGAGCGTTGCCTGCCCCTCTGTCCATCACTGGCAAGCAGTGGTGGGTGATGTCCAGGCGAGCCAAGTGGTGTGGGTTGGCTGGATGGTGTTTCCATCAGGATTTCCTCACCTTACAGGAAAGACTGATCTGGCAGTGCCTGGTTGTGCTCCTGCCCTGCACATTGTGCCCCCGTTGTGGATCCATTTACCCCCTGCTGGCCCCTCTGTGACCCATGTGCCCCCCAGTGCTGCCAGGGCTGAGTTGCACAGGGCCAGCTGTGTCTCTGCATTGCAGGAGTGCTGGGACCTGAGGCAGGAGAGCAGAGTCTACATCCCCACCAGGTTCTGTCTGCCTGGTACAATTCCATGCTGAGATCCCATGGGGAAGGACTCAGTGAGGCCAGGCTAGCTGAGGAGGGAAGTGGTGGGTCAGAAGAGGGACCCTGCTCACTGCTGGGGCTGCCAAAGCTCCTGCCCTTCCCTGCCCATGGAGTAATCCTGGGGCAGGTTTGTGCAGGGCTGTTGGTGCCCGGGGCAGGGAGCTGTGCTGAAAGGAGGGTGGTGTTGGGAAGGCAGCACTGGGAGGGTTGGCTGTGGGGCCAGAGGGAGCAGTGACAGGAGAAGCAATGCCAGGGTGGGGACTGTGGGATCTCACACATGGGGACTCTGCTCCTCAGGTGCCCCAGCAGGAAGAGGCAGCCCATGCTGGGCCATGCCCTGCTCTCTGCAGCACAGGGCCTGTTGGTGTTTGTGGGGTCACTGTTGGTGTGCAGGGGTCACTGTTGGTGTTTGTGGGTCACTGTTGGTGTGCAGGGGTTGTTGTTTGTGGTGGGTCACTGTTGGTGTGTGTGAGGTCATTGTTTGTGGTGGGTCACTGTTGGTGTGTGTGGGGTCATTGTGGTGGGTCACTGTTGGTGTGTGTGGGGTCATTGTGGTGAGTCACTGTTGGTGTGTGTGGGGTCACTGTTGGTGTGTGTGGGGTCATTGTGGTGGGTCAGTGTTGGTGTGTGTGGGGTCGTTGTTTGTGGTGGGTCACTGTTGGTGTGCAGGGGTCATTGTGGTGGGTCAGTGTTGGTGTGTGTGGGGTCGTTGTTTGTGGTGGGTCACTGTTGGTGTGTGTGGGGTCACTGTTGGTGTGTGTGGGGTCACTGTTGGTGTGTGTGGGGTCACTGTTTGTGGTGGGTCAGTGTTGGTGTGTGTGGGTCATTGTTTGTGGTGGGTCACTGTTGGTGTGCAGGGGTCGTTGGCATGAGGTGGGTTGTTGATTGTGGTGAGTTGTTGGCATGAGGTGGGTTGTTGATTGCAGTGGGTTGTTGATTGTGGTGGGTCATTGGCATGAGGTGGGTTGTTGATTGTGGTGGGTTGTTGATTTTGGTGGGTTATTGATTGTGGTGGGTTGTTGATTATGGTGGGTCATTGGCATGAGGTGGGTTGTTGATTGCAGTGGGTTGTTGATTGTGGTGGGTTGTTGATTCTGTGGGTTGTTGGCATGAGGCAGGTTGTTGACTGCAGTGGGTCGTTGGTTTGCAGTGGCAGTGCCCACAGGCTCTGGTTTGGGGTCAGCCCAGCCTGGGCAGCAGGGGAAGGGGTGGGTGGCTGTTCTGTGGTGAGGTAGGGGAGGCTGAGAGTGGAGCAGCTGGAGCCCTCAGTGAGACCTGACTTGGTTCCTCAGATCCTGCTGCTGCTGCTGGGGGGCTGGTCCTGACAGAGACCTGACAGCCTTTTGTGTCTGCTGGACCTTTGGGTTCCTTTTTCCAGGATCTCCCTTCTCTAGCCGAGGCAGGATGATTGCTTTACCTGACACGGCCTGGCCTTGCCTGATCTGCCAGAGGCTGTGTTGGTTTAGTGGGATTAAGTCATTCCATGCTGTTCATGTGTGAAATAGGGAGAACTGGACCAATGGAGGTCTGCAAACACAACCTGTACATCCTTTCTGGGCTTTGCAAGGAGGAGGAGATGCCAAACTGCTGTTCAGGGCTAAGTGGAGGGAGCAGTTCATGGCAGCAGCAGCTCACAAGAGAGCCTGGAGCAGAGTTCATATGGGAGACCCAGGTCCATGCTGGGTTCAGGACTGAGATCAGAGTTCAGAGATCAGAGATCCTGGCAGTGTTTTTACAGGGGCATACATGGAGGGAGGTGGTGTTGCAGGTGGACACTGCTTGTGCCAGCAGATATCAACATGTGGCTTGTGGGGAGGGGGCTGTCAGGGGGTCCATAGTGAGGTTAGCACTACAGCCTGGCACGTTCCTGTCATGGCCCTGCACCCCAAGGAGTGATGGCTTGGTACCATCAACGGGGAGAGGAGCAAGGACTCCGGGAGGTGTTGCTCTGTATCACAAAGATTCAGGACAGGGGGTGGTTGCTCTGGTCTCTGGTATGGACCTGCCCCTTCTGGAAGATGGTGGAGATCTCATTGCTGGTTTTCTCTGAGAGGCAGTGGGAGAGTGGGGCCTTTAGTTAGTTTTCCTCTTTTTGCTCATTGGTCCTGCCCAGCTGTAAGAGCAGAGAAGCTGGCGGGTTTGGGGCTGTGAGTGGCAAATGGGCAGGATCTCCTGCCTGAGTTTGTGGCCAGCATTGGTCTATTGACCTCCCATGGCATGGGCACCACTGGGCAGGCACGTTCCATGCTGGGGCTGCTGGCAGGACACCTCAGGAGCAGTTGGGTTCCTCTGTGTGGGACCACGAGGCTGGGCTGTGCTTACATTGCCAACTGAAGGCAGCGAGTGCTGTGGGGCAGCAGGCTCACCCATGACACCCATGGCTGCAATCACTGTGACCCACAATCCCCTCCTGGTCTCTGTGAGGACAGAACAGGCATTGGGAAGTGCTGGGAACCTCAGCACACGAGGCCTGGGGTTTGCATGGAGCCAGGGAGCAGGAGGTTGGGCTGGGTGTTGCAGAAGAACAAACACTGGGGAGCCTTGTCTGAAGGAGAGATGTGTGTTGCTACTACAGAGTGCTTGATTGTCACTTGTCACTGCCTCCTCCAGCACAGCACCTCTGGGTGACCTGATCTGTCTCCCTTATGCACATCTGGAAAAGATGGAGCTCCCCAAGGTGAGACTGTTGGAGCCCCTGTATAGCTGGGGCAGCACCTCTGCACCCTCCAGGCAGCTGTTGGCCTCTGCCAGGGCTGCTCCGTGCCAGGAGCTCAGGGGCTGTGTGCTGCAGTGTCCTTTCAGTGATGGTCCTGCAAGGCTGAAGAGTTCCCTCATAGCTGCACACTTGTCTCTGAGAAGTGGGTTAATTAGGTCGGGAGACGAAGCTTCCTCAGCTGTTTGTTACCAGGAATGAGCTCCTAATTGCACATCCACCAGATCTTTCTGGGAAGGCTGCATGGAGCACACTGGCTGCCCGGGGGTCCCCTGGCCCCTGGCCTGGCTCTGCTCGGGCCGTGCACTCCAGCAGGGCCCAAGGCGGGTGACTCCTCCTCCTTGGGAGCTGGGATCATGCTGGGAGCTTAGATTACATTTAAATTGCCATTTGCATTTTCCAATCAATACGCGACTTCACAATTAAGTTTGGTGTTAAAATTCTTAGCAAAAAGTGAGTGGAAGGGAGATTTGTGGAGTAAACGAGTCCTCTGGGGGCCATCGTGGCTCCCTGCTTCATTACGCTGCATATTGCTGCTGCTGCTGCTTTTACTGTGCTCCAGCACAGCCAGCGCGGCGCAGAGCCGGGCACGGCCCGCGGAATGCCGGGAAGAGTGGGGAGAGCCAGAGGGCCGGGCTCTCCTTCTCCTCCCTTGGTGTGTGACACGGGAAGAAACTTGTGCAAGAGTTATTTTCCTGCGAGTCTTCCCACAAGGGGCAGAGGGAGGTGGAGGAGCACCCACATGCGCCACCACAGGGTCTTGGAGCTGCAGGGAGGCTGGCTGGGAGGCTCGTGGGGAGCATGGGTGGATGGGCTCCTCCATGGGTTCTCCCCTTTTGGATGTTGTTCCTTCTGCCTTGCCAAAAGGGGCTGTAGTGCCGGGTTCTCCTTTCCAGCTCTGGGTTTGGTTGTGCTTCAGTTTGCCAAGTTGCAGGCTTGAGGCTGGCCTGACTGCAGCCAGCTGTTCTCTGCAGGCAGTGTGTGTCTGGGCAGGCTGAAGGGGGTGTTGTGTGGCATCAAGGTGCATCAGGTTGAAGTCGGGGAGGGGAGGACCTGTTCTGTAGGATGCTCCAAAAGGGCAGGTCAGACTGTGGAACTGAGCTGTGTTTAAGGCCAGAAGGGGAATCATCATGCCCAGAAGGGATCATGACATGCCCAGGAGGAATCTTAGTGCCCAATTCCTTCCTCCGCTGTGTCCAGAAGGAATTGTCATGCTCAGAAGCCAGAGAATTCCACACAGTGACTTTGAGTTAGATCAGTAACTTCAGCCTGGCCTGGAGCAGATTTGTTTGAAAGATACTGAACAAATGTTCTGAATTACAGAGAATTCACCATTTACCTGGGTGAGCTGGTGGATGTTAAACTGGCTTTGTGTGGGAGGAGGAACGATCATTTCCATGCACTGTGTGGGAAATGTGGCCCAGCCGTGGTGTTAGGTGTGTTCAGAACCAGTGCTGAGGAAACGTGGGTGGTGCTGGCTGCGTGTGGAGGATGGCACACAGGACCCAGGCTGTCCTGCCCTGGCATGGCATGGCCCCCATCTCATCTGGGAGCTGCAAGGACATCAGGATCTCCCCACATCTCCAGTGGGGAGGAGCAGTGTCCATCCCTGCAGGATTTGGAGTGACACGGTACAGCTGAGCCTGTCCAGTGAGGGAGGGGCGAGGTGACCTCCCAGAGCTCTCCAGCTCTGCTGTGACAATATCACAGATGGGATTAGCACTGTCTGCCCTGACCCAACAAGCACTGCCAGACTGAGGTACCTTTCCTGTGCTGCACTGGGAGCTGCTCAGTGATGGCACATCCAGCCCCAGAGCTCACAGTGGGATGCTCACACCCCGTGCGTGTGCAGGACCAGCCCTGACAGCCCACTGCAGGGCCCTGCCACCTGTCCTGCTGTCCTCAGCAGCTCAGTTTGCCCAGTGATAGGAGGCAGCTGGGGTTAAGGAGCAGTCACTGCACTGATTTACACCATACACAGTTGCCACGTTACCTTTAGGTTTTCTGGTTTTATGTTTTCCTGGGGTTCATTTGAGCAAGATGTCGAGGAACTGAATCAGATGCAGGTTGGCTGCACCTCTGTCAGTCCTTGTGTTGGACACAGGTTTGCCATTTATAACCACGCTTGTTCTCAGACATGGATACGTTTTGGGACCTTGCACTTGACTCGTTCTCATTCCATCCATACTGGCTCTGTGGGTTTTGTACAACTGTTGTTTAGGGGTGTTGTAGCTCAGTTAAAGACCTGACAGAAAGCTAAAAACACTTGTCAGCACAGTCCCTGCTGCTATCAGATGCTGTGTTCTACCCAAGGGAGAGCCAGGCTCCTCTAAAGTCCTGTTTGCACTGCTGGCACTGCCTGCTCTGCTCTCCTCTCCTCTTGTTCTTGGCCCATCACTCTTTGCCATAGCTTTTCCCTGGATTTGCTTGGTGTGAGCATCCAGCTGTGATTCCAGGGGTTGTTGCTTGCCCCGTGGCAGACCCTGGCAGAGCAGGAGCTGCTGGTCAGCTGCCACATTCCATGCCATGTTCTCATCAGCACCTTCTGACTACTACTGAGTTCTTCAGCTCACGTCCTTGGAGCTCTTCAGGGCAAGGACCTGATCCTGCCCACACACAGCTTGGCCCTAGCCCCTCTGTTGTGCTGTTCCATCCCTGCATGTGCAGAGGCAGTTCCTTTTCCTGCTGCTTGCTGCCCGAGCACAGAGCTGGAGTGGTCACGGGGACTTCTGCCCGCTCTGCACCATTTGTTGCTGATTTCACGGTCACGTCTGGCAGTGTTGTCCCCCCATCACTTCGTGCTGGGCCTTTGCACCGTGCAGGCGCAGCAGCTCAGTCTCCAGGCACTGGGACAGGGCCCCCAAATATGCCGAGGCTGGCGGGGCTGAGACTTTCTGCCCAGGTTTTTGAGAAGGGGCTGGCCTGGGGCCCGGATTTTTTGCCAAGTTAGGAACAGGCAGTCTGGGTGTCTGTCCAGACAGCACTTTGAGAGGGGCCAGGCCTGACAGTTGGTAGATCCAGCTTTTTCCCAGACTTTGTTACTCATTCCTACTTTTGTCCCCCCGTGCTGTGCTTCCCTCCCTGCTGACAGAGTGCTTGATGTGCTCTCCCTGCTCCTGAGCCCTTGCACCTGGTGTCTTGCCCCAGCTTCCTTCCCCCTCTCCACCTTTGTCCTTACCTGGTACATGATAAATTTTTGCTGGAGGTAGATTTCCTGGGGAGGCAAAAATGGATGGGGAGAGGATGAGGATTACCTGTGCTCTGAGCCTTGTTCAGATCATTTGAGTTAGTTCTGGGTTACCCTGGTGGGAAGAGGGGTTCAGCACATGCAAGTGCAATAATTTCCTGGTCCTGGCAGTGTGTTGTGCCAGCTACAACAGGGTGGGTGTCAGGTAAAATCCTGATGAGGAAAGGAGATGACCCTAACCCTCAACTGCTCAGGACCTGCACTCTCTCCTGGGATGTGTCCCTACTCTGTTTGACAGCTCTCAGAATCACAAGCAGGCAAGAAAATGTGCATCCCTTGGGAGACCCTGGGGTATTTGTAGTGTTATTTCTCAGTCAGCTCCTGCCTGTCCCCACTTTTCCCTGCCTTGACCATCCCTCTGTGCTTTGGGTGGTGGGAGAAGGTCTGGGAGCAATCCGTGTCCATGGCAGTGAGGTTGGCTCCTGTCCCGTGTGGGCACTGCCCTTCAGCAAGGGAAGAGTTTCTCAGAGGGAGTGGTGTGGGACACCAGAGGATGTGATGGGTCCCTCAAAGGATCAGAACATTGGGATTGACATGTGGAGACCCTTGTCCCAGAGGATGTGATGGGTCACTCAAAGGATCAGAACATTGGCATTGACACGTGGAGACCCTTGTCCCAGAAGATGTGATGGGTCACTCAAAGGACCAGAACATTGGCATTGACACATGGAGACCCTTGTCCCTGAAAGGGAGGGGGCTGTCTGTGGGGCCTGAGGGGTTGGTAAGGAAAGGGTGAGGCCATGGGGAATGTGGGAAAGCTGACCTAGATGTTTTCTTGAGTGTGCTCGTGGTTTCTTCTCAAAGACCAGTCTCCAAGGGGCAGTGCTGGAGCAGAGCATGGAACAAACACCATCTGAGACTCATGACTCTTCTCTTCCAGGGCATTCTCCTCAAACGCAGCGGCAAGTCCCTCAACAAGGAGTGGAAGAAGAAGTACGTGACACTGTGTGACAACGGGGTCCTCACCTACCACCCCAGCCTGCACGTGAGTACTGGGCTGAGCAGAGGAGCAGGGTGGGACAGAGCAGTGTCCTTCATGCTGTGGCTGCTGCTGCAGGAGCTCTTGGGGCAGCGTCGTGGCAGAGAGGGGCTGGGGAAGAGTTTGGTAGCAGATGGAAGTTCTGGGCTCTGCCCTGTGCAGGAGTTCAGTGTTGGCCACCTCCAAGGCAGCATTTTCAGCAGATCTGGTTTTCACCACGGTCTGGAGGAGCCTCTCTCCTGCAGGTTGCTCAGTGCTGGGCTGCTGGAAACACGCTTTGTGCACTGGGAAGCTGCAGTTCTCTCCTGTCTGCCTGCTCAGTCCATTAAAGAGGCCTGCCCTGCAGCTGGAGGAGCAGGCAGAGAACTCCTTGCAGCCGTATCTGCTGGTGCCATTTGGGTGTGGAATAATTTTCCTGGCTGCTAGGTATTGGGTAATGGAGACGAGGTGCCTGTGCAGAGCGTGCCGAGCCGCGCTGCCGTCGGTGCAGCTCTGATCCTTCTCACGCTCGGCTCAGGCACGCAGCTGCTGCCCCATCCATCTCTGTCGCCTCCCCACTGTGGGGCTAATGGCTTCTTCCCTGTTCCCTCTTGAGCACAGTTTGCTGCTGCTGCAGCAGCCACGGACAGGCACACCTGTGACACAGCCCAGCACCTCTGCCAAGGACGTACTGCCACGGGACAGACAGACTGGGGGGCACAGGGTGCTTTAGGGGGCTGCAGGAAGAACAAGGTGCTGCTCTTGTGAATGCTCCCAGGCCCTCGGGCTGTCCCTGATCTCCTCAGATGTGTGATACTGGAGTGCCCTGAACCTCAGAGTCTTTTCCTCATTGATAACCCTGCACCCTCACTTTTGCCACGCTCAGTTATCCGGCTCCAGAGCCACTGGACCCTCCTGTCCTTGAGCTGGAGACCCACCCATTGCATTTCCTTTCTCTAATTTGTTGGAGCTTTTCCTTAGAGTCCTCAGTCCCCCATACTGTGGTGTGATCTGCAGTTCTCTAACTTTGTAACCCCAGTTTTTGGTCTTTGGAGCAGCAAACCAGGAGGGAATGGCTGCTGCTGCCATCTCTATGTGTGTGCTCACCTGTGCACCTGTGTGGGCTTATTGTATTTCCACCATGGAAATTACCCTGCTATTGCCATCATCTGTGGAGGCAGAACAATTTCTGGGCTGTTGTTTAGCTGCTCTCAGATGCTGCCACACACTAGGTTTCTCTCCTTTTTTCACCATTCCTTCCTCAGGGGGTGATCAAGATTGATGCCACTGGCTCTCCTTCCTGCACTCCAGTGTTTCATTTCATTACTGCGTCGCCCCGGGAAAAAATCTGGTTTGCTTCCAGCTGGTGCCACTGGTGCTCCACAGCCCGTTGCTGAGGGTGATGCCAGTTGTGCCTTTCCAGTTTCCACGAGGAGCTCTGAACCTTGCACCTGAGATAGGAGTTGTATCACCAGATGTGTTTACCTACAGCGAGGGTGGATTACACGTGGGCACAGAGCATGGGGCAAGGCTGGGCTCCCCTGTGCTCCCCTGTGGCATTGCCTGCCCAGGGACTGGGGAAAGGAGCCTGGCACCCATCGTGTCCATGGTGTGCTGCAGCCCTGGCAGCGTGCTGGTGGCATCTGCAAAGCCTCTCTGCCTCCCTTTCCCTCTGGTTCCTGGTGTAGGAGCTGCTTGAAGGGGTAGATGCAAGGACAAGCAGGAGGAGGAGGTGGTCCAGAGGAGGATCTCCCGTTGTATCTGCTCCTCCCCACCTTCCAGAGGGAATCAGGAGGTGCTGGGATGGATTTGTGCCCTGTGGCCCGAGGCAAAGCTCCTGTGTCTTTTCACAGGACGACACAAGCAGAGCACAGTTAGGGATGGAGCAAACCTGTGGATGGGCACAGACTCTTCTACCACTTCAGAGTGGCAGATCCCAGGCTGGCTGGCACGGGGTGAGGGCAGCTGTGGGAACAAACCAAGGGGATGTGCAGCATCCAGTCCTTGCCATGGGATGGGAAGTCCCATCTCCTTCCCTGCCTGTGCTGCCGTGTGTCTGGGGGATGGCAGAATTCTGGATGCAGCAAAGGGGTCCCTGAGGGCAGGCTGAGCCTTGCAGGAAGAGTCTGAACATCCATCAGGATGCTCAATGCCCCAGAGCATTTTTGTGCTCTTTTTGTGTTCCCAGTGGCTGTTCCTTGGCATGAGTCAGGGCAGTTCCTGGCTTGTCTTCTCTTCCATCTCTGGTGTATTCCCTCCCTGTCCCTTCTGGGTGGTGTCAGGACCTCAGAGATCAGCAGCCCTAATTTCTTTCTCCTCCAGTGCACATCTGGCCAGGATGTGTCTGTGCCCCTTTGGATGGAGGTCAGGGCCTGGCTCTGGCAGTGCTGATTTTACCACCCAAACCTCCCTGGTGGAGCTCTGGATCAGCTTTTGGGAGCTCATCACTCAGCCTGTTTCTGGATCTGGATTGTGGCACCTCCAGCCCAACTTGGAAGTTTCCTCAACAGGGGTCAGGTGTAAACTCTGGGTTTGCAGACACAGTTGATGAAATGTGTCCTGGTGAGCACGGCCTGGAATTGCTTTCCTGCTGGAAGCAAATCTGCCTTGACCACCAGCCCAGTCTCATGCTTGGGAACTGGGGCAGTCAGTGAGTTCCTGCCCTGAGGTGCCACTTCTGCCTCTGCACCCGAGCAGTTGTGGCTTCAGGGACAGGCAGGATGCCTGGAGATGGAGGCAGGAGTGCTGGGGCCTGATCCCTGCATTCAGCAGGGCTTTCCTTGTTGTGTCTGTGTTTTTACCTTTCTGTGAGTGTGTTCAGCGACAGGAAAAGAACAAGTTGTGTGAAGAGCCTGGTGCAGTTTCCCATCACTTCCCCAAAGCCTTGGAGAGAATTCTGCTGCTGGGAAGGTGCGTGGCTGAGCCCAGGCTCGCCGGCCGCGCCGCACAGAGCCAGGGAAGCAGCTCCCATTTTGCAGCCAGTGGAGCCATTCACACAATCACCTTCTGTTAATTCTATCTGCAACATCAATTAAATTGTTTGTAGAAACTAATTGAATGTGGCTTAATCACACATCTTAATAGCTTTCCACGCTTTGAACTCGTTGTTAATTCCAGTAATAAAATGAAATGAGAGAACTGGCTGGGTAATTAGCGAGGAGGCTTGGGAAGAAATTGCTGTTTTATGGTAGGTAATAAAAGCCGAGCGCCAGTGACCGCTCGCTCCGGCAGGCAGCCGGCGACCGCGGCACTTGTGCTGAGTGAGGGAAAATCCTGCAGCCCCTCTGAGGGTCCCTGCCCAGGGCTGCCACCAGGTCCTCACCCAGCTGGGAGCAGCTCGGTGTGGTGTTTGCTTAGGCTGGTGGTGTCTGTGTGGGGAGTGCCAAGGTTTGAGGCCAGGATGCCCAGCCCCCGGGAGGGTGGCAGGATGTGCTGCCCCATGTCCTGGGTGTGCTGTGAGGCCAGGCTGCCCAGCCCCTGGGACTGTGGCAGGATGTGCTGCCCCATGCCCAGGGTGGGCTGTGAGGCCAGGCTGCCCAGGCCCCTGGGAGCATGGCAGGATGTGCTGCCCCATGCCCAAGGTGGGCTGTGAGGCCAGGCTGCCCGGCCCCTGGGACTGTGGCAGGATGTGCTGCCCCAGTCCGGGGTGGGCTGTGAGGCCAGGCTGCCCAGCCCCCGGGAGCATGGCAGGATGTGCTGCCCCATGCCCAGGGTGGGCTGTGAGGCCAGGCTGCCCAGCCCCTGGGAGGGTGGCAGGATGTGCTGCCCCAGTCTGGGGTGTGCTGTGAGGCCAGGCTGCCCAGCCCCTGGGAGGGTGGGAGGATGTGCTGCCCCATGCCCAGGGTGGGCTGTGAGGCCAGGCTGCCCCTGGGACTGTGGCAGGGTGTGCTGCCCCATGCCCAGGGTGGGCTGTGAGGGCAGGATGCCCCTGGGACTGTGGCAGGATGTGCTGCCCCATGCCCAGGGTGGGCTGTGAGGCCAGGCTGCCCGGCCCCTGGGAGGATGGGAGGATGTGCTGCCCCAGTCCGGGGTGGGCTGTGAGGCCAGGCTGCCCAGCCCCTGGGAGGATGGGAGGATGTGCTGCCCCAGTCTGGGGTGGGCTGTGAGGCCAGGCTGCCCAGCCCCTGGGACTGTGGCAGGATGTGCTGCCCCATGCCCAGGGTGGGCTGTGAGGCCAGGCTGCCCAGCCCCTGGGAGGGTGGGAGGATGTGCTGCCCCAGTCCAGGGTGGGCTGTGAGGGCAGGATGCCTGCGTGTGGGATCAGTGGAGAGAGAGGAGTTCAGACCAAGGTGTGAAGGTGCTGTTGGGAGACTGTGACCCTGAGAGCACAGAGCATGGCCTGGGCAGCCCCTGTCACCTGCTTTTGGGTCCAGGATGGGAGGATTGTTGCTCTTAAACTGAGCTTGTTCATGTCTTTATCTTCTTGGATGTGGAAGCGGACAGGGACCATCTCTGAGTTAATATTTTTGGTGACCTCCTTGTGAACTGGAGTAAACCCAAGGCCCTGCAGCAGCCACAAGCTCTCCCTCGACAGCTGTGGTTCCTCTCCTGATGGCAGCACAGGAGCCCAGTTGGTGTCCCCAGCTCCCTGTTCCTCCCAGGGCCTTGAGCTCCAGTGTTGGTCCCTGCTCCCTCACCAGCAGTTCCCCTTCTGTAACATCAGTTGGCTCTTCCCCTTCTGAGGGCACAAGCCTGAGGAGGAGCTGGCCTCATCAGGGAGGGCTGGGGAAGAGCCACGGTGCCCCGGGTGGGAGGCACAGGAAGGGACATAATGCTCAGGAGAGACTGGGAGTCTGCACCCTCATTCTGAAAGCTGAGATGCTCTTGGGAGTCAGGGCAGAGTGATAGACACAGTCCGCACTGGGGTTTGGTTGTATAATGCATTGTCTACCAGAAGAAATGGTGGAAGCACCAAGTTTTGAATAATAGGAAGCTCTACAGGTGAATGAGCAAGGGAGTTACCCGAGTTCTGTTGGTTTGGGTTTCTCTTACCCCAGCTGTGACCTGAGAGGGAAATTTTAGGTATCCCATTGCTTGTGCTGTAATTATATTATATTACATTATATTTTATTATTAGCTGTTGCAGTTGAGTGCTGAGATTAAACAAGGGATGATATGAGGAGGAAGTGCTGGCCACCTGTGCCCTTTGGCTCCATCTGATCTCTGATCCCCAGCCTGGCTTTCCCAACTGGGCTTGTCCTGGCATCCGACAGCGCTTAGTGCTGATTTTGGGGATGGGTGAGCTGGGCGGGTTTGGCTGGGGCAGGGCTGATCCTCCACCCCTGTGCCTCTGCTGCAGGACTACATGCAGAACGTCCATGGGAAGGAGATCGACCTGCTGAGGACGACGGTGAAGGTCCCGGGCAAGCGGCTCCCCAGGGCCACCACGGCGGCCGCGCCCAGCGCCAGCCCCAAGGCCAACGGGCTGGCCAAGGAGCGCAGCAGCTCGCAGCTGGCAGGAGGCACAGGTAAGGGCTGGGGTGGGGGTTACAGGGCCAGCAGCCATCCCTGCACAGTGCTTCAGCAGCCCTTGGCTCTGCTGAGCTGAGAACAGAGCCCCTTCGGAAGTGTCTTGCTCTCACCACCCTCAGGGAGGTTTTGGTGGGCGTTAGGAGTAAACCCAAGCCCCTGCAGCAGCCTCTGTGCAGGTCCCACGTAGCTGCTCTTAGGATTTTGTGCTGGTTGGTGTCCAGGACAGAAGAATGTCAAAGGATTTAACTGGCAGTGTGAACCCCTGAGGAATTTCCTCACCCAGAGGAAAGTGTTGAGGCTGGTGAGCTTCTACGCATGGTGGAAGCTGCTGCTCCCTAAGCCAAAGGAAATCCCAAGGCTCTTGGTTCCTGACAAGTTCTCTTCTGTTTCTTTCTGTTTTGGGAACCCTATTTCCTCCTCACTTTCCCCTGGAGAGGTGGTGAAGACCTGGTTTGGGATCATCACTCTGTGTGCACATTGAAGAGTTGCCCCAGGGTGTGGTGAGGTGAGGCTGGGGGCTGGCTGCCCCTCTGGCCTCTCACAGAGTTCCTGTCCCACTCCTCCTCTCACAGAGTTCCTGTCCCACTCCTCCTCTCACAGAGTTCCTGTCCCACTCCTCCTCTCACTGAGTTCCTGCCATGCTTCTCCTCCATGCTGCTGCTGCCATGGGAGGTTCTCACCCTGCCTGGGGGAACTGTTGGACTTGGGGCCTTCCTGCCCACATTTCCCTGAGCTTTTACTGTGTTCCTGGGGCTGGTGTCCTTGGGCAGGGTGGGCAGTTTCCACCATCTCCTTCCCAGCTAGCTGTTGGCAGTCTGGGGCACAGGTCATAGAAAAGGCTTTGTTTGGGATGCTGAGTGCTGGTGGTGCTGCTGATCACAGAAATCCTTCCAAACCCAGTACTGACACTGGGGATGAGCTTGGGTGACACATCCCCATCTTGTTCATTCCTGCTCTGTGCCCCAGCTCTGTCAGCACAGTGCTGCAGAGCCCCTCAGTCCCGGGGCTCAGGGAGGTGGGATGCAGCTGGGGTGGGAGTCAGGAGCTGCTGGAGTCCCTGGCATCAAACACACACAGAGAAATGGACAGGGAATGGGGCACAGTAACGTCACTGCTCCTTGGCAGCCCAAGGAGGGCATCACAAGCTCTCCCAAACCCAAACTGCTGTTCTTGTCAAGTCAGAAGTCATCTGTGGATAAACTTACCTGTTCTGAGCAAGGCTGTGCAGCTCTGCCTGTTCCTGCCTTGGCTCTCCACTGTGCACTGATGCTCTTTCACCACCATCACAACCCAAACTCAGTGTGCCCCAGCGTGGGGACAGCTCCTGATTCTGGACAGGGACACTTCTCTGCCTGCATGTCAGAGCATTGTCTGAGCTTAGCAGAGGTGTCAGAGCTGGGGGAAGGATTCAAACCACAGAGGAGCTTATGTGGATGTCAAACCAATGCTCACTTAACCCCATATCCTGCTTCCAGCAGCCCTTTTGGTCCTGTTGGGCTGGCAGGAGTGGGTTGGGATGTAGCAGGATTACTGATCACTGCTGCTGGAAATCCAGTGCTGAGGAGTGAGTGCAGCGTGAGACCCTTCAGTGGGGGCCACAGAGCTGGAGCAGGCACAGTGCACAGGAGCTGGAGCAGTTTACACAGGAGAGGAGATGCAGTTTCCTAGCAGGGGGGAAATTAATGTTGGAATAGTTTATCTGGAGAGCAGTTGGACTTAGCAGTGCCTGAGCCTTTGGAATGAGAGCAGTTTTCTGTTCACTCTTGTGCTTCAGTCCAGCTCGTGGCTGTTGCTGGGTGTGTGTGCAGGGGTGGACCTGTGGTCCCAGTTGCCATGTGGGGTCTGTGGCTCTGGGATCCCCCGTGTGGCTCTGGGATCCTGTGTGGCTCTGGGATCCCCTGGGTGGCTCTGGGATCCCCTGGGTGGCTCTGGGATCCCGTGTGGCTCTGGGATCCCCTGGGTGCCTCTGGGATCCCGTGTGTGGCTCTGGGATCCCCTGTGTGGCTCTGGGATCCCCTGGGTGGCTCTGGGATCCCCTGGGTGCCTCTGGGATCCCCTGGGTGGCTCTGGGATCCCGTGTGGCTCTGGGATCCCCTGGGTGGCTCTGGGATCCCGTGTGGCTCTGGGATCCCCTGGGTGGCTCTGGGGTCCCCTGGGTGGCTCTGGGATCCCGTGTGGCTCTGGGATCCCCTGGGTGGCTCTGGGATCCCCTGGGTGGCTCTGGGATCCCCTGTGTGCCCTGGGCCCTTGAGCAGAGCACTGCTGTGGGCTGCCCAGAGTGGCTGTGTCCATGCAGGGCTCAGCACTGGGACTGCAGCTTTAAGCACACCTTGTGTGTCCTGTCTTGGCTCAGGTGTGTCTGCAGTGTCAGAAAGGTTTTTCTTCTGGTGCACGATCAGGAAAGGCTTTTCTGAGGAATTGTTTTATCTCTCTCTGATGCCTCCAAGCCCAGTAGCAGTGGATGCAGTCACCAGGTGCACTGGTGGGACACAAACCCACCAGTGATGTGCTCTTATCCCCGTGCAATGCTTGGGGCTGGATTTAGGGTTGATGGAGAATCTGCCAGGCTTCAAATTAGCAGTGACCTCAGAGTTCTTCCACCTTTGGGACTGTGGATGAGACTGTTACTGCATCCACTGGGCATCTCTCATCTGACACCTATTTTTGGAACTGGAGAGGAAGCACTTCAAAGTTTGCAGCTCTTTGCCAGTCACAAGTTAATCTTCAGAGAACACAAACTTCAGAGACATGAGGGATTTGCTGTCTTGGCCCAGGAGTCTCTGGGCAAATCCAGGTGGCCACTGGTCAGAGTTCAGAGCAGGTGTCTGTGGTTCATGTGTGACCTGAACTCTGCAGTGAGTGAGCGTGCTGGGTGATGTCTGCTGCACCCACAGTCCTTACCTGGGTGAGGAAAGGCCAGGGACATAGAGGGGAGAGAAGAAATAAAAAATAAAATCTCACCTTTCCCTGCATGTGGATGAAATACTTGGATGCAGTGCTCTGGTGAGGGTTCAGAATTACTCCAAAGCAGGTATAGACAGCCTCAAGCTCAATACAGTAGGAATGAGGAAGGGACTTGTGTTTGTGAAACCAGTGGGGGCTCTGAGCTCAGCCATGATTGTGCCCCAATATTTAAACCATTCAAGGAGGCAACTTTACTGTAGTTCAGCTTGGTTTTATTTTGGGTTGGACGAGTTCCCATTGTCCAGAAGAGGCCATGGAGATGCTCCAGGGGCTGGAGCCCATTCCTACAGAGATAGGCTGAAGAGAGAGCTGAAGGTGTAAACCTGGAGAAGAGAAGGCTCTGGGGAAGACCTCAGAGCCCTTCCAGGGTCTAAAGCTGGAGAGGGAGCTTGGACAAGGGCCTGGAGTGATGGGGCAAAGGGGAATGATGTTATACTGAAGGAGGGGAGGTTTAGATTGGATATTAGGAAGTTGTTCCATGTGAGGATAGTGAGGTCCTGGCACTGGTTGGCCAGAGAAGCTGTGGCTGCTGCATTGCTGGAAGTGTCCAGGGCCAGTTTGGACAAGTCCAGCAAGACCAGCAGGACCAGCAGGACCAGCAGGCTGGTCTGACAGAAGCTGTCCCTGCCCGTGGCAGGAGGTGAGACTGCAGTGGTTGAGCTGGAGAGGGCAGGAAGGGGATGATCAGATCTCCTGCCAGAGCTCACAGGTGCTGTGGCCTGGAGGCAGGTATTTCCTGGAGGTGGGGCACTGCTGGGTCAGGTGTCTCCTTCAAATCCCTGCTGCTTATCTTCCTGCTGGAATGTCACTTCTCTTGCCCTCTCCCTCACAGCCCCCAGGTGCATCCTTGCTGTGCTTCATCAGGTTCACCTCACCTTGTGCTGCATGGCGTGTTTGTGGCTCAAGGAATGAGGGCAGCTCCTATCAAAGTGCAGATGGGATGAAAAGGGACTTAGAGATGGTGCCACAAGACAGTGTCAGCACAAGAGCCTGGCCTCAGCCCAGCTGAGCCCTGTT
Source organism: Acrocephalus scirpaceus scirpaceus (assembly GCA_910950805.1). Classification (NCBI taxonomy): domain Eukaryota; kingdom Metazoa; phylum Chordata; class Aves; order Passeriformes; family Sylviidae; genus Acrocephalus; species Acrocephalus scirpaceus. Next base: position 153,590,869 of record OU383773.1, read on the forward strand.
CTTGCTTCCCAGAGCTTTACAGGGACCTGCTCCAAAGTATTGGCAAAGGGGAAGTGCTGGGGCTGTGGTCTGTGACACCTGTGCAGGTTTGTACCATGCATGGAGCACAGCAGCTGGCCCTGCATCACAGCCCATGGTCCGTGACACCTGTGCAGGTTTGTTCATGGTACGTACCATGCATGTACAGTGCATGCATGGAGCCATGCATGGAGCACAGCAGCTGGCCCTGCATCACAGCCCATGGTCCATGACACCTGTGCAGGTTTGTACATGGCACATACCACAGCCATGCATGGAGCCGTGCATGGAGCACAGCAGCTGGCCCTGCATCACAGCCCGTGGTCTGTGACACCTGTGCAGGTTTGTACATGGCACATACCACAGCCATGCATGGAGCACAGCAGCTGGCCCCCCATCGCAGCTCAGTGGTGGCAGGGGTGTCAGGAGCTGAGCACTGGGAAGCCTTGGAGTGGGAAGGGAAGTGAAGGAAGAGGCTGCAGCAATGCTGAGATGTCTGTGGTTGCAGGCAGCAGCTGGAGGTGTTGGCAGCAGCAGAGATGGGAGTGAAGGAAACAAACGTGGGGGAGCCAGAGCACAAGAGCGAAGGGAGCAGGCTAAAGGGGAAAGTTCTGCTGCACTCTGAGGGGCTCAGGGGGGATTCTCCAGCTTGCTGAGCACCGTGAGTCCCCTGTGAGATGTGCTGCTGAGTGGTGCAGGAGAGCAGACAGCAGCCATGTCCTCACACAGGGGAGGCTGAGCAGGATGGGCCAGTCAGACTCAGCACGGAGCTGTGAGCTCGAGCTCTGGAGAGTTTTGGGTGGAATCTGCTGCTGGTCAGTTCCCTTCAGCCCCAGGAACAGTCTGCATGGTCTGACGTGTATTGGGGCCAGTGTGAGTCCTCTTCCTCCTCCTGCTTCTGCAGCAGCACTCCTGCATCTCCAGGGAGAGTTTTCCAGAGTGGGTGGTGGTGGGAGGCACTGCTTGGGATGCAGAGCTTGCCTGATGCCCCTGTTTGCTCTGAGGTGACGAGGGTCCAGCTGTCCCTGGGCTGAGTTCTGTGTGCTGGCACTGACTCCTGGCTGCACAGCACAGGCCAGGGAGCCGTCGGTGCAGAGCGTGGCAGCGTGCCCGTCCCTCTGTGCCAGGTGGGAGGGATCCTGTGCTGGCCTCAGCCACTCCAGAGTGGGGATGGCAGGGGATGGGGATGGTGCTGGGGCTCCAGGCAGCTCGGGGTCGTGGCTGACAGCTCTGTCCTGGCCTCTGGGGCGGCTGGCCCGGGGCGTTGGCACGAGGCAGGCGGTGCCGGTGCCGGTGCCGGGGAGCGCCGCGGTGCCAGGGCCCCCCCGCCAGGCCCGTGCCCCCCGATGCTCTGCCTCTGCAGAGTGAGGGATTGGCTCCCCCAGGCCGGGGTTGCTGAGCCTGCTGTGATCATGTCACGTCGGGCTCCGTCGATGTTAACATCTCATTATCTTTGTTACTGTAATTACATTATCCGCTGCTTTATGCAGAATTATTCTCCGAGGACTAATTGATGGATCCATGTTTAATTCATTAATCATTAGCATCAAATTCGACAATTACAGTGCACACTGATTGTGGAATTTCAAATGTAATGAGGGAAGAATTAACAAAGAAAAGGGAAAACCTGTTTCCCTGGCACACCGCTGCTCGCCGTGGGGGACAATGACATTGAGGGAAGAAGAGCAGTGAGAGCAGGGTGATGCAGGTCATGGCAGACAGGAGGCTGGTGGATCATCTCCTGCCTTTCTCCTGGTCGTGGCTGCACAACAAATTCCTCAGGTCAGAGCAGGGTCATTAATCTCCTACAAAACAGTGGAAATTGGGGACTCAGGAGGGACAGCTCAGCTCTGACTTCTGAAACAAAGTTCCTTTTGCTCCCCCCCACCAGCAGCTCGGGTCACCCAGCCCTGCCGTGTGTCCAGGAAGATCCCAAATGCTCCACACTTCACAGGGAAGGCTGGATGGGCTTTGTTACCCTGGGATTTGCCTGCAGTCCCATGGCTGCTCTGTTCCATGCACAGCCTGTGACTCCACGGCCCCCCCGTGTCGTTTTGTGTGTTCTGCTCAGAGTCAGGGGCCTGTCCTGGTGCTCTTTATTGTCCCTGTGGCACAGAGCAGGGCCCCGGGGTGGAGGCAGTGCCCACGCACAGCTGGTTCTGTGCCAGCTGTGGGGACATGCCCGCCCTCCCTCTCCCCCTCCAGCTGTGATTTTGGCTTGCTCCCTTGGCTTTCTGTAGAGTCTGCCTGTAAAAGTCCAGTGTCAGTCACTGCTGCTCAGCCAAGGCAGGGCCAGGGGCTGGAAGGGGATGAGCTCTGAGGTCACCTCCAACCCAGACCAGTCTGGGACTCTGTAACTCGGACATGGGGATGCTGAGCTGAAAGGAGGAGGGTGAGGGTCTGTCTGTTCCTCCATGTGGGACTTCTGCCCTTCCCAATAATATGTTAAAGGATTGTTTGTAGTCTGAAGATGAAGCTAAGATGAGAGATTTACTAAAATTTATCTGTAATTAATATTTTGCATCATGAATCATGTATAAAATACTGCAAATTCATATGTATATTATAAATATTATACATTCACCATTACAGTCATACAGTAACCTCTTACCAGCGTTTATCTGCATGTCTGAAGGTGGAGGATGAATCCAAATGTGAGGCTTGAGCTGTTGGTTTAAAGTTTTGCATTGAGTGGAAGCTAAAAATTCTCAGGACTCAGTGGGGAGAGGAGGAGTGTGGCTGCAGGAGTGGGGTGTCACAAGGTGGGACAGCACCAGCAATCCTCAGGGCCTGGTTCTAGAGCTGGGCAGAAGGCTGGAGGGCTGAGACTCTGCTGGGTCAGCTCAAGGTTTTATTTGCTACAGTTAGGATGAATTTCATATCTCCAGGCATTGTAACCTGATTATCTCAGCTGTTATTTCTTTCTAAAGAGGGAATACTGAGGCAAAGAGAGGGTGAAGCCAAAAGTGTCAAAAACATCTGCTAATTCTGTGCCCCCAGTTTGGAGCTCAAGAACTGCTTTTTCTCACTCAAGAATTTGGCCTTTTTTTAGCCCTTTTCACCATTCCTGTGCCCCAGGCAGTCAGAACAGGGGGAACACATTGATAGAGGCTGATTTGGGCAAGGGTTGAGATAAGTCACCTGGACAGAAGTTCTGGGGATTTTGCAGTGGAGGGTGGGTTGGATCCTGTGTTGGATTTTGTGTCCCCAAAGCAAATAAGCCCTGAGGCCCTTTCAGTTGCTGACACTCGTGAGCTGTGGCCGTCCTACCCTGGAAGTGTCCAAGGCCAGGTTGGATGGGGTTTTGAGCATCCTGGGCTGGTGGAGGAGTCCCTGCCCCACTGCTGAGCCAGCCCCATGCCCAGAGGAGATGGAGGATGTGCTCAGGTCTCTGCTCTGTGCTGCTGTGCAGCTCCAGCTCCCTGCACTGCCTTGTGTCCCCACACAGCCCCCAGCCCTGTCCTGTGGGAGTGTCTGGCCGTGCTGTGCCACCAGCCCTGGCTCTGCTCTGCCCTCAGCGTGGGCTGTGCCCTCCTTGTCCAGACAGTGACAGAGTGAGGCCGTGTCCTGGCAGTCCCCTGACAGACACAGCTCCCACACGGCTCCTGCTCCTGGAACAGGCAGCTCCAGGGCTGTGCAGGCAGGGAGAGGTTCAGGGAGGGGTTTGGAGCATGGAACAGGCAGATCCAGGGCAGCTCCAGAGCTGTGCAGGCAGGGAGAGGTTCAGGGAGGGGATTGGAGCATGGAACAGGCAGCTCCAGGGCTGTGCAGGCAGGGAGAGGTTCAGGGAGGGGATCAGAGCACGAAGGGAGGTGCTGGTGCTTCCTCCCTCCACACCCCAGCTCTACCTGCCCTCCCCAGTGGAAAAACAGAGATTGATTTCCTCCAACCCAACAGTATAATCACTAACCCTAATTAGAGATAATTACTGGGAGTTGATATACTTATTCCTTACCAGATCACTGAGCAGCCATGCAGGGCTGAGCAGGGAAAAGGCCTTGGAGAAGGGAAGGAGGTGAGGAGCAGGGAGGGAGAAGCACAAGGCAGCAGAGTGCCATGGTGATCAGAGCCCTGCCCAGGGCTGGCCGAGGTGTCCAGGGCAGCCAGGTGGGCACGGGGCACCCAGGTGGGCACGGGGCACACAGCCAGGCCTGGGGGCTGTAGCTCTCAGCATCCTGAATTCTGGAACATCTGGCCCAGGTGCCTTGCATGGGGCACCTGGAAGAGCTACAGGGGTGTAATTAGTGGCCACCTGTGAAAATCTCAGTGTAAATAACTTGCCTGGTGCTGCCAGGGAGGGCTGGGCTGGAGGGTGGCCAGTGTTCTGCAAGGTGGACTGAGAGCCTTCTCCAGCAAAGCTTTCTCATCCATACAGCCCAGGCTGTGCTGCAGGAGGGAGAGGGGCCAGGGAGTGTTACAGGGCACAAAGTCCTGATCTTTGCTGTCACACAGCCCCAGCTCATCCCTGACCCCTGGCTCCAGTGGTGAGTCTGGAGCTGCCCCTGCCATCAGCACACAGGGCCTTTGCCTGGGGCCTGCACTGTGCTGCAGGACAGGGAGGTGTCCCAGAGGAACAGGGAAAAGCTCATCACTAGCAGGGAAGGGGCAGAGCCATCCTGTTCTCCAAAGAGAGCAGGGCTTGCTCCATCCCCTTGAACTCGTGCAGCCCAGGAGGTTGTGCTGCACGCCGAGCAGTCTGTGGGCAGAGCAGGCAGGGGTGGATAAAGCCTTGTCTGAGGGAATGGTTTTAGAAACTGGAGTTATGTAGGAAAATACAGCAATCCAGTGTCCCACATGGGCCTTTCCAGCTGCACTGGGAGCTGGGGGCAGGGGCTGTTCTTCATCAGTCACTGCAGTGCTGGTCCAGGTCTACACTCCTCAGCAAGCCCAGAAGGTTCTGGCTCTGCCTCCTCCCTCCTGCAGCTCTGTCTCAGACCCAGGTTCCTGCTCCACCTGTGCATGCAAACAGGGATCCAGGTCGGTGCTGCCTGTCATGAGCATCCATCTCCCACCACCAGCACTGGGATCTCAGGGATCTCTTCTGGGCTGTGTTTTAGACACAAATTGCAGATTTCCTGCAGCCTGTGATTCCAGGTTTGTGCAGGGACTGTAAGTGACACCTCCCTTCACAGTAACAGAGCAGGAGAGTGATCTAGAACACAAACCATATTCATCTTCTTCCTTCATCTGCTTCTGCTGCTCATTCCCAGCACCTTTTTCAGAGATAATTCTCTGTAATGTGTTGGAGAGTAAATGACATTAATGTAGTAAAGTCACTGAAGGACTTTACTATGAAGGACTTTACATAGAGCAACTATGAAGTTGCTCTAAAGCTTCCATGGAGTTTGTGAATTCTGGTTCTAAACAGCAGAGCAGCTCCCAAGGAGAACAACACCACTGTTACCCCATTTCAGCCAATCCCCAAACTAAATGCAGTAGTGCCTTACATAAAAGTAACTTGGCTGTATTGTGCTGGTGTTCCGGCAGAGTAAAATTGAGATCAGAAATAGAGTATTAAACACACACATGCACAGACACATGCACACAAAAATGTATCTGAGCCAATTTCACCAAGCTGGAAGCAATTACGTGCCAGATCTTTTGGGAGAAGGAATTTAAACAGGGAAAAAAAAAAAGTGAAGCGTAATTAGGAGTTTTAAAAGAATATTTTACTGGATACCAGAAAGTTAAAAGGAAGGTTGTACTGCTTAAAAATATGTCAGTCTTGCTGGGGTGGAGACGTGAGCTGTTCATTCTGTGTCCCAATAGTGAGAAAGGCAGGAGTGGGCAGAGGGAGCTGTCTGCGTGGTGCTGCTTGGTTTGTGCAGCTGTATCTGTGTGTGTGAAAAGTGATAAAACTAACAGCAACACGATAAAGTAATGGGTGAGTGCTGAGCAGGAGCTGGAGGCTGTGGCTGGCTGGAGGCTGGTGGCACTGGTGTGGCCTGGCACAGCCAGCTGGAGCCGTGCTGGAGGCTCCTGCTGCCGTTCAGTCCCGTGCCAGCACTCCTGGCCCAACATCCAGCAGCAGTGATTAATTGTGAGCAGCCTTCGGAGTGACCCTCCTGGCTTAGTGGGAAGTGTTCCAGCTCCCTGCGTTCCCAGACTCAGTGTGGCTGCAGGCACACAAAGGCTGTGTCACCGTTGGCTCTGGGCTCACGGGGGAGCCCGGCTGCCTCACACTGCCCTGGATTGTGCTCCATGCCCACCAGGTCTAGGGAGGAATTTAAACAATATTTGAGCAATGATGGTGATGAGGAGTTCAGGAACAAAGTCACTGATGGAGTAAGAGCACCAGCACAGCACAACTGCTGGGGAGAACCCCCCATCTCCTTCTCTGTGGGGACAGGGGTGTCCCAGCTGAGGGGGACACCAGCACTGCCCACCCCATAGAGAGCTTCCCATTTTGGGGACATCTGCACAGGTCTGTCACTTCCCCTCTGTTCCCTTCTCCCAGAGGAAAACTTCCCTTTCATCGCTCTCACAGCTGCTTTACTTGGCAAAAACTCAACTCGTGTGTCTCAGTTCTGGCTCCAGGTGCTGAGCACAGGGCAGCTCCTGTGCCCTCCATGGTGCTCTCTCTGTTTTGGTCTCTGCAGCCTGGTGTGGGTGTGCAGTGAGGTCTCCTTCACCATTCCATGCCAGACTCATCTTTGCCCAGTGCTGGGTGAGCAGCTGCTTCACCCTGCACAGCTGTGCAGCCTGAGAGTCAGGAGAGCACTCACTGCTCCTGTATCTCACCAAGTCTCCAATCCCCAGCTATGCCACATTCCGTGGAGTTTGCACATAACATACAAATAAAAGTGATGGATCCAGGACCAGCAGCTCATTTCCCAGCTCACCTTCCACCTTGGCTGGCACAGGAGCCTGCCCCGCCATGGGGATGCAGAACAGGAACCAGGGGAGTTACAGACAGTGAAAGGGTTTTTTTTTTCAAGTTTATTAGGAACTAATGAATCCTAACCTCAGCATTCTTTCATTACTGTATGGGAATAACAGAATGGTTAATAAGGAAAAAAAGCAAAGTGTTCAGTGAACACTTGTATTGGTGTTTGGGAAGAGGCAAAATGATGTATCTCAGCACAGAATGATGAATTCTTCATATTCCAGCTGTAATTAGGCAGCAAATTAAACAGCAGGTAGGAGATGTGGACATGTTGGAATCAGCAAGGCTGAATTATTTAGTTCAGGAATTGTAGAAGATGTGGTCAAGATCTTTTTCATGTGTGGATGGTAACAGTTTGGGGGTGGAGGGGGCTTCCACAGGGCTCAGGTTAATGAATTCGTGTGTCCACAGGATGAGACAAAAAATGATGGACAGGAAAGGCTGTAAAATCCAGGAACTGCTCTCAGAATCACCTTGTAGGAAGATTTGACAATGAGCTCAATATATTTAGCTTATTGGAGAAAAGGTTAAGAGGTAATTTCAACAGCATCTGTTGTAAATACCTGTATGGGAACAGGAGTTTGGTGAGAGAGCTCTCTATCAGATAAAATGTACCAGGATCCAGTGACAGTGGCAGAAGGAAGACAGCTCAGGCCACAAGTAAGGCGCAGATTTCAGCAGTGAAGGCAATTAACCACTTACCCAGCATCACTGTGATCTCTCTGGCACCAGCAATATTCAAGTCAGGATCAGATTTTCTGACAGATCCGTCATTGTTCAGGCAGGAGTGACAGAGGGGCAGACCTGTGATGTGGCTTTGTGCTGTGCAGCAAAGCTTGGGCACTCTGGGGGCTCCTTTGGCCACTCCCTGGCTCCAGGTCTGCCACTGCTCTGCCATGGATCTGCCTCTTCCTCACAGAGCTCACCTTCCCTGGCCATGGGGCTGCTCCGTGGGTGGACGTGGGGTGCCTCAGCCACAGTGTGGGCTCTGTGTGGGTTCTTGGTGAGGCAGAGCTCAGGCTGGAGGCAGGTGGAGTGGCTGGAGGCAGGTGGAGTGGCTGCAGGCAGGTGGAGTGGCTGGAGGCAGGTGGGTGGCTGCAGGCAGGTGGAGTGGCTGGAGGCAGGTGGAGTGGCTGGAGGCAGGCTGCCCTCAGCTCCCAGGCTGGCAGTGTGCTCTCAGTGCAGGATTTTGGGGTACCCATTCCCAGGCTTCTCCAGTCTGTTGGGGCCTGTAAGGCTGTGCAGGGGGTTGATTGCTCTCTAAACCAGAGGTGAATTGGTGTGCTGGCTGGACAAGCATTGGCTCATCCCGTGTGTCCTGGAGCTTTGGCTGGGGAATGGGAGGTGTGGTGGCCAGCCCTCCCCAAACTGCTGCCACAGCCAGCCCAGGCTCTCAGTTGTCTCTCAGTTGTCCCAGAGACACTGGCACCATGCAGAGGTTTTTGTCCTGATGGTTTGTACCCACCAGAGTCAGCTTTGGAAGGAGCTGGGGTGTCACTTAGTTACTTAGCATGTGCAAATGTCCAAAATCATGCTCTGCAAGGGCAGCGCTGAGACAGGAGGGAGATTCCCTGTGTCAGAGCATCTGTGAGGCCCAGTGCAAGGCAATGGCTCCTGCTGTGTGCAAGCTGGCAGGTCCTGATGGCCCTGCCACGGAGCTGGGCTGGGAAACCTCGGTCTCCCACCGTTGGGATCAGTGATTCCACACAGACATTCACTGTTGGCAGAGCTGGTTGTCTGTCTGTCACCCCAGCACGTGCCCCACCAGCCTGTGTGGGTGCTCAGCATGGGGCCAGCTCCCAGGAGAATGGAGAGGTTGATGTTTTTCAAATGACACCTCTGCATCCTGTATGGGTGCTCAGCACAGTGTCCAGCTCCCAGGAGAATGGAGAGGTTGGTGTTTTTCAAATGACACCTCTGCATCCTGGGGCTCCAGGTTGGCAGGAGCCAGCCCATCTGTTTTGGGCTCATGGAAATTGTTCAGGAGGAAGGACCCAACAATGTCCAGGTAACAGCAGTGCTTTGTTTAGAAACACACCCTGACAGAGACTCCTGACTCTGGACCGGCTCTGGGGCACAGGTGGCTCTGGGAGCAGCAGCCACAGGGGCTCCCAGGACAAACACCTTCCTGCCATGGCAGCTGCTGGCCCATTGACAGGGGGGTGAGTTATGTCCTCCCCAGCAGGGTTTTCACAGGCAGGCAGCTCTTCCAGGCTCCTTGGCTCTCACCTCCCTTCAAGAACCAGGTGGTTTCTGGGAGTGGAGGTTTCCCAGTAGCTGGAGTTGTGTTCCAGTCCAGCTCAGGGCCCTGTGTAGCCACAGTTTTTGGAGAAGCTTTGAGCCATGTTCAGCTGCAGGCTCCAGCCAGGCTCTGGGGAGCCAGCACACTGAGGTGACTCACAATAATCCTGGTTTTTATGTGGAATAAATGATGACATGTTGGCAACAAGTGGCTGGGGGACAGAGTGACTGATGACTCCTTGGGACACCATTTGGCAGACAGTCAATAGCATTAATCTGCACTGTGCAATACCAGAGAAAACAGGGATTTCTCCATGCCAGGGTGTCCTCACCCCTCCTGGAGCACCTTGAGCCACATGACAGTCCCTCTGCACCGTGTGGCAGCAGCAGCACCCCTCAACCTGTGAGGGAGCAGGGCCTGGCACTCCAGGGGAAAGACCTGTCCTGTACGTGGCCACAAACCCAGGGGGATCCCAAAAGTGCTCTCCAGCTGGTGAGAAAATCCAGCAGAGCCCATTCCCTGTGCCGAGGTTGGTTTCCTCTGCACTGTGAGGGCCTGATAGCAGCATCCAGCATAACGTCGCCAGGAAATTTCACCAGACCCTGTGGGGTTTTTTGCCAAATTGCTCTTGAAAATATTAAAGAGATCCTAAAAAGTGACTCTTCAAATTATCTCCTTCCCGACTGGTGGTGCCTTTTTGGCTAATTCCCCTTTATCCTGTTCCCTGGGCTGGGACACTTTAATGAAGAATTCCCAGTTTGCTGTGATCCAGGTGTTTCACTGACACATCCAGGCTGCCATTGTCGTGCCTGGGAAAAGCCATTCTGGTTGTAGGTGATTTCCCATCCAGTGCCACCTCATCAGTTGGGCTGTACTGAAAAGGCTTCACGGAGCCATGTGAGTCTCTTTGGGGGGGTTGAGGAAAGAGTGACTGGGACAGGGACTTGGGGAACTGTCAGGGGTTCAGGGGTTCAGTTCCTGCAGGTGTTTGCTCAGAGGCAGGAAGTATTTACATGTCACCTGTCACTTACCCCATTTACAGGGCTGCCAGGGTGTCAGTTCCAAAGGGATGCAATTCCTGAGAGTTCTGGCCTTGCTGGGACCACCCAGCAGCTCTGTTGGAGGAGCCAGAGTTGCACAGTGTGAGGTCTGTGAGTGAGCAAGTGGCTGGGCTGTGAGGGAGTTCCCCCACAGCTGGGTGACTCCATGCAGCTGGAGTGAGGTGCAGGGAGCTTGGAGGGGCTGCAGAGGCTGATGGAAGCTGTTCCTTCTTTCAGAATGAAACACTGGCATTCGTGGCAGCCTGTGGTGCTCCTCACAAATGTGATAAAAGGGAATGTCCTGGTGTGCTGGGGCTCCTGGCCTGGCTGGGTGGGGGTGCAGGGTCAGATCTGCACTCCCTAGAGCCTGCAGGGCTTTTCCCTTCTCCCAGGTCCTGTTTCTGCTCTCCCTTCTTCACCTTCCTCTGCTCCATGGCTGTGGCCATAATTAGGGCTGGGGGTGCTTGGGGCTTGGTGCTGGCAGACACTGCCTGAGCATCCAATGCCGTGCCATGCCGTGCCATGCCATGCCATGCCATCCCACCCATCCCATCCTGGCCCAGCCCAGCCCAGCAGCACCATTCCCAGGACCCAGCTCATCCCAGTCCCAGGAGAGCAGCGCTGTCCCTGCTTCAGCAGCAGCAGGCTCCCTCCCACGAGGAGGCAGAGAGGAGATGGATGCAGCAGTCAGGAGCGGAGCGCCAGCTAATTACCCTTCCGAGTGTGTCTTGTAAATTAAGGGCTAATTAGAGGCAAAGTCAGTGTCATGGTTTTACACGTGTTTCTGTGGCGCTGAACAAGGGGAGGGAGGGGGAACATGCAGCAGCCAAGCTGGAGGCAGGAGATGTGGCAGGGCTCTGCAAGGAAGGTCCTGGCAAGCTGGGGCCGGGGTCATGGGAGCTCAGGGTGCAGGGTCCAGGAGTTTGGGGTGCAGGGTCCTGGCAGCTCGGGGTGCAGGGTCTTGGCAGCTCGGGGTGCAGGGCACCGTGTCCCAGCAGGGTCCCCATCAGCACTGCTGGCAGGCAGGATCTGCAGGCAAGGCTCACAGGGGATCCCTGCACAGCACGGCAGGGAAAGGGAATTTTGGTCCAGGATGAGTACAGGGAAGAGGAGGGTGGGGGGTACCTGCCATGCTGGTGATGAAGGAGCGGGGGTGATTGTGATGGTGGTGATGGGGGGTGGCAGGCATGCCCGGTGCAGGGCTGGTGGCCACATCTCCCCTCCTTTCAGCACTTGCCTTTGGAGGGGCAAAGTGGACTTTTGGACTATTTGGGCTCTTCTGTCCCATCAGCCCTGGCTGGGCACATCTGAATAGCATCCCTTGGGTTTTCATGGAAACAGCAGGGACAGGAATGCACATTTGTGTACAAACTCTGAGGCTTCACGTGGGATTCTGTGGGGCTCTGCTCTTTGTAGAGGGTGGTGCAATACAGGGAGAGGTTGCCCAGAGAGGTTATGGCATCTCCCTCCTTAGAAATGCTCCAAACTCATCAGAAACAGTCCAGGGCCCCTGGCTCTGGGGGGCCCTGCTTGAGCCAGGCTGTGCAGGATGGTGCCAGAGCTCCCTTCCACCTCAGCCACGCTGGGATCCATGAGAGTCAAGTGGATCTGGTTTCACACAGGCAGACAGGTGAGCTGTCCTGGGTGTAGCTGCTTCCACAGGTGTTCATTTGCTTCTGTGGAAGGCTCCCACTTGCCCCAGTCCCATCGGACCAGTGGCTCAGTTCCTCACAGCCCAGCTTCACCATGGCTGCAGGGCTGGAGCTGTGGCTGTGCAGCATCTGGAGCTGTTCTGTGGCCCTGCCCTGGGCCATGGCCAGGTGGGCTGCAGTGAGAGTCCCAGCTCAGTGTCTGTGCCTCCGGGCAGGGAAGGAGGAGACGCAGCTTTGGAGTAGGGACGGGGCCCCTTCTCTCACCCCTGAGCTCCCAGAGCATTTGCTCTGCAGTGGCTGGAGCAGAATGGCCTGAGGGGAGTGTGGGAGAGGGCTGGTGCTGGGCAGGTGCAGTGGGGTCCCCTGGGCCAGTGTCCTCCTCTGGGGCAGATTGCCTGAACGGGAGGGTGTGTGCTCCCTGTCAGATCCATTTTGTTTGCTATTCTGGACATTTCGGGTATTCCTAAAATCCAGAAACACTTGACCCATTTTGCCTCACTGAGTGGTCTTGTCCTGTGTGACAGCCTCTAGTCCCAAAACCACTCCTCTCCTGGGGTTCAGGTTCCTGGGCTCAGCCACAGCAGTTCTGAGCTAGTGGGAAAAGGAACTTCCATCTGCTGTCCCCACCTTACAGACATCTGTTCCCCTGCTTGTTTCTTTGACACCCTTCCTGTGATTTCGTGCTCTCTCCCAGTGCCCCCAGCATGGCTGTATTTCCTGCCAGGGACACACAGGAAAATGAAACTGAGAGATGGAAGTTGTGTGCTGGTTGTGGGCTGGGTTTGGGTTTGCCCAGGTGCCAGGGGCTGCAGTGAAAATCATGACCCTGAACTCCAGCTGTGGGGAAGCTGTGTGCCAGAATTCCCAGCTGTGCATCCCGGGGTTCTACACTGCAACCCACTGAGCTGGGGGTCCCTTGGGAAGCGGGGTGTGCTGGGCTCTTCTGTCAGCACCTTTGGGGTGATGCACCAGCACCCCTTGGAAGAGGAGAGCCAGAGGGAGCCTGTCCGCGTGTGGAGGCACCCGAGGAGTTTTGCAGGTGCGGGACAGCTTTGCCCTCTCCCCCCGTGCCTCCAGGCAGCAATCAGCCCATGCTTGGTTCGTCTCTCCTGCAGGTGCTCCCCACTCGACCAGCAGCACCTCCCTGCACTCGGAGCGCTCCATCAGTGGCATCAACCTCGTGGGCTTCAGCTCCAAGCCGGACGGGATGCACCAGCGCTCCTACTCCGTCTCCAGTGCAGACCAGTGGAACGAGGCTGTGGCTATCCCCGGCAGCTGCCCCAACCCCTGTGAGTACCCCTCTGGCCCTCCTCAGCCACAGCAGCTTGGGGAGCTCATTTCGGCACTGGGGCAGCTCTGAGCTCTGCCCTGTGGCTGTGAGCCCAGAGTTTGCCCATGTCAGACACAGCCTCTGGGCCTCTTTGGGGCTGTCCCCCTTAGTGAGGGTCAGCGTGGGGTGTCCCAGCCAGGGAAGAGGCAGTCCTTGAGGCATGGAGGAGCTGCAGCAGTCCTGCAAGGCATGGAGAAGCTGCAGCAGTCCTGCAAGGCATGGAGAAGCTGCAGCCATGGGATGCTGCTCTGCAGCAGGATGGCTCCGAGCCCTCTGCTCTGACCTTGCTCTGAGCTCCCTGTGCTGGGGTACCGCTGTGTTCTCCCATCTCTGCACCCTGTTGGCACCCCCACATCCCAGATTTCGGGGCAGTTGAAGGAATAGGAGTGATTCCTGTCTCTGGAGCACACACTGAGCACGGCCCGCCCCCTCCCCCCACGCTCACTCGCTCTCAGTGATGTTTCAGGACAGTTGAGTGAATTAAAATAATTCATACATTTCCCAACGTAGCCACTTTGCCGAATTGGAAAATAAATGCTTTTGTGCTGCATTCATCACTCCTTCGTTCCTGGCTCTGCCGCCGCACTAAAAAAGCAGTTAAATGCACATCAAGAGTGGAGGAGCCATTTCCATGCCTGCTCGCCCCTTGTAGTTCTCATTAGCGCGGCAGCCGCCCCCCCGCCCGCTCCCAGGGGCTTTCGCAGTTTAAAGGAGCCTCTTTATGATCATTACCGGAGTCCGACTGTGCGGGCGCCATTTGCAGCTGAGGAGGCTCCTCATTTGTAACTGTGAAAAACTATCAATTTCAGCGCGCCTGATGCAGCGGCTCCATCATTGGCCCCATCAGCTCCCTGCTGGAAGCGAATTAATCAGACTGTTACTGCTGATGGGGCAGCGCGGGCGAGGGGAGCGGAAGGGCGCAGTGCTGAGCGGGGATGCGCCGGCAGCCCCCTCGCCTCGGACACGGGGGCGGCGGGGCAGCCCGCGCCGGGGGACGCGCATCGGGGACCGGACAGGGCGTGCCTGCTTGTCCCGGTGCTGGGAGAGCGTCCCGCACCTCGCCCGGCCCGCGGGAGCCGTGAGCGCGGGCAGCGGGGTGTGCGAGCCCCGGTGTGCACAGCGGCGGCTCTGGTGTCCTCACCAGGGCCTTGGCACAGGTCGGTTTTGTGCCACGAGCACAAAAGGAGAGCAGCTCCTTGCCCCAGTTCCCCCTGCCCCAGAAGGTGCCATGGCAGGTTCATCCTTCCTCCCAGCAGCCCCTCTGCAGAGCTCGGGGCTGGTGTGGCCGTGCTGTGGGTGCTGCTCTGTCCTGCCCCTCCCTGGGTGGCACAGGAGAGCAAACCAGCCCGTGCCCCCATCCCTCTGTCCCCTGTCCTTCTGTCCCTTGTCCTTCTGCCCCCCATCCTTCTGCCCCCCATCCCGCTGTCTTGTCCTTCTGCCCCCATTTCTCTGTCCCCTGTCCTTCTGTCCCCTGTCCTTCTGCCCCCCATCCCTCTGTCCCCTGTCCTTCTGCCCCTTGTCCTTCTGCCCCCCATCCCTCTGCCCCTTGTCCTTCTGCCCCCCATCCCTCTGTCCCTTGTCCTTCTGCCCCCCATTCTTCTGTCCCTTGTCCTTCTGCCCCCCATTGTTCTGCTCCCCATCCCTCTGTCCCCCATCTCTCTGCTCCCTGCCCTTCTGTTCCTGTCCCTGGAGGAGCTGTCCGTGCTCACAGCACCTGGACCAATCTCCCTCTTCTATGCACAGTAACTGAAGACTCAAACGAGAGCTGATCTGCACGGTCTGTTGTAGCAGGGAAAGGAATCATGTTTTTAAACTAAACGTGGGTTGGTTTAGGCTAGATGTAAGGAAGAGGTGTTTTATTGAGAGGGGGTGAGGCGACAGGGTGCCCAGAGAAGCTGTGGTTGCTGCATCCCTGCAAGTGTCCAAGGCCAGGTTGGACAGGGCTTGGAGCAGCCTGGGGTAGGGGAAGGTGTCCCTGACCGTGGGACTGGGTGAGCTTTGGTCCCTTCCAGCCCAAACCTTTCTGTGATTCTGTGCTGCTGCTCCTGCCAGTGACATGGAGGGGTGAGATGTCATCTCAGTGCTCACTGTTGTCCTGCATGGTGGCTTTTCACTCTCTGGTTCTATCCACGGTGCTGGACCCCAAGCCCTGTGCTGGACCCCAAGCCCTGTGCTGGACCCCAAGCCCTGTGCTGGTGCTCCACGGACTCAGCACGGGGCCAGCTGCTCTGGAGGGCCCACACCACACCATGGGCCACTTGTTTGGGGGTCCCAGGCAGTTCCCAGGACTGCATCCCTGCTCTGTGTCCCACAGCTGACAGAAGTGCATTCTCAGTGCCACGAGGGAGGGGACATTTGTTGGGGGCAGCACTTTCCACATGGCAGGGTGTGCTGAGCTGAGCAGCACAGCCACCCCTCCGTCAGGAAGCTGAGCTGAAGCTGTCCTGCACCACCCCTGAACCCCAGCTCTGCCTGTCCCAGCTCTCTGCTGTGTTTCCAGGTCTGCAGGGCAGGGCAGGTGAGGAATTTTCCTGTGCTCAGAGCTGATTTTGGGCAAGGCTCTACGCTGCCATCCCAGCTCCTGGGGACAGGCTGTCTGCTCTGGTTGTGCCCTGGAGAGTGCATGGAAGAGCAATGGGGTGGGGCCATACAAATAAACGTGCTCCAGGACATTCTGTATCTGTCCCTTGTGCAGGAACTCTGCAGCCCACCTGTGGGGTCCCAGGGTCCCCCCTTAGGGTGACGGGTTTGGAGAGGCACCCAGGAGGTCCCAGGTGTGCCTGTGAAAGGCTCCCTTGGTGAGGTGGGGCTCTGGGAGTCCTTGGGTGGGTCAGAGAGGTTCAGTTGTCCTCCTGGGGAAGGAGAGAGTGAGCAATGCCTGATCTAGCAGAGGGAGAGTGTTCCATGTGCTGTCCCCACCCCACTGCCATCCTGTCCCATCCCACGGGGGCCCTGCAGCCCCTCCTGCCCTGCTCTGCTGGGAGGCAGCAGCAAGGACGTGGGTGGTGATCCCTCAGGACCTGCCAGGCTCACAGCAGGCCACAGGAGGGGGAGTGCAGAAATGTGTGGCCCCTCTCGCTAAGCCTGGGGTGGGGCAGGGTGCCAGAGGTGTGGGGTTTGGCCCCCAGAGCATCCTGGTGAGCAGGTGGGCAGCAGAGGGAGGATGGAGGCACCACGTGTAGCCACTGACGAGAAAGTTCAGGTCCCCTGGCACATATGGCTGGGAGCTGAAGGTGCTTCACACCTGCTCTAAGCACGGTCCTGGAGCAGGATCAGTAATTTATATTTAGAAAACTGGAGTCTGATTTTATTAGATTTATCTCTCTTAATTGTCAAGGGTGAGCTATTTCCCCATGGATAAATAGCAGCAGAAACACCCTACTGGTGCGTGCCAGTGCAGGAGAAACCAGAGCTGGGAGAGCTCCAGTGCTGCAGCCTCTCTCAGCTCTGTGAGGGGGACACCAGCTGCAACCTCAATCCCTGCCTGGGGCTGCTCCTGGCCTGTGCCCCTCTGTGCCTCTCTCCACCCCACTGCTGGTGTTTGTCCAGACAGACCATGCCCCAAAAACCAGTGTGACCAAAGCAGGATGAGCCAAGGGAGCAGGGGACAGGCTGGGGTGGGAGGAAGGCTTGGCAGGTCCCTGCCATCCCACTGCTGGAGCTGCTGCCCTGGTGCAATGCTGTGATTCCTTTCTTAACTCCAGGTGCCACAGAACGTGGAAATGGAAAGTCAGGACTTGATGGGAGACACTGGCCTGTGGCAGAGAGGGTGCCAGGCTGCCTGGGGCAGGGGTCCTGGGCGGTGCTGTCTGTGCCCTGGGGGTGGTGGACACTGGAGAGGCAGGAGTGGATTTAGGAGAGGGTTAACAGTGCAGTGAGGGCTCCTGCGCCTCGTTGCCTTCCCCGGAGTCTGCATTTTTATGCTGATTGGAAGCCTGCGCTGTGTGTGCTGCTGAAATTGAATGTCAGGCTTTTGATTTTGTTGCTGGTCTCTAATGAAATTTGACATTTAATGGTGAGTGCAGCGGCAGCGTGTGTGTGTGTGATCGGAGCTTGATTAGCGCACTCTAATTGACAGTAATTAGGCAGCTCCCTGATTGTTTCTAATTCTGCTATTAATTGTAAGGAACAGTATGATTGAGGATAAATTTGGTGCGTTGCTGCTGGGGATGCAGCTTCTTCAGCTCCGTATCGGAAGCCTATTGAGCCCATCACGCTCAGGTTCCTGAGTGTGGCAACCCCAGTCACCTCGTCTGGCAGTGCAGCGCTGGGAGGGCAATGCTTCTGCAGAGCCTCTGCAGATCCTGGGGTTTGGGTCTGCCCCAGGCAGGCCAAGATCACCTTCTGGGCCTGTCCCTTCCCCAAACGCTTGTGAAGACACTGCCCTGTGAGGGAGCTGCTTCCCCAGGAACGTTCATTTGGGGGTGGGACATGGGGCTGCTCCAGAGGTGCTGCTGTGTGGGTGCCGGGGCTGTCCCTGTGTGATCACACTGCACGGATCCCAGTGCAGAGCAGGTCCAGCCTGGCTGCCCAAGGAGCTGCCAGCCCTGAGCTGGAGTGGGTGTGGGAGCAGCCCTGTGCTGTGCAGCTGGGCAGGTCCTGCCCTGTCACAAGGAGCCGTGTGGGTCGAGCCAGCCAAGTCCCAGGGCTGGCTCCAGAGCGCTTTGGTGTTCCTGGAAAGAGGAAACTGTCACTGTCCCCCACTGTTCATGACTTGCCTTATTTTTGTCCCCAGCTAACGGTACTGCCGACTCGCTCAGCTCCAGCCCAAACATTTCCAGCGCCGCCAGCCCAAAGCTGGAGCCGCCTCCGTCACCACATGCCAACAGGAAAAAGCATCGCAGGAAAAAGAGCACGGGGACAACTCGGCTTGATGGCCCCAGCACGGCGGCAGAAGGTAGGAAGGGTCTGCCTGGGGGCAGCTCTGCTGTGCCAGGCACTGAGGGTCCTGCAGGGCTCTCTGGGTGCCTGGGCTTGGAGGGCTCCTCATGTGGGGCTCAGTGGTGACTCGGGGCTCAGAGCACTCCTTGTCCTGCTCAGGCAGGAAAGAGCAAACCAGCCTCTCTGATCTGCCTTTCCCTCCATTTCCCATGTGCCCTGCAGAACCACCATCATGCCTGTGTGTGCAGTCACTGGTAATTAAAATTGCTAACTGCAGTAGCAGACCTGAGAGCACAGCATATGGTGAAGGTGTGCTCTCAGACACTTCCCACCACAAGGACCTATTTCCATTGACTTGTAAATTGGCCAAACTTTCATAATTTCAAAGATCTGTGCTGGGAACCTGCCTCGAGCCAAGGGTCTTTTGGAAAAGTTTGTCTACTTCAGGGACCAGGTGAAGGGGAAAAGTTTTTCTACTTCAGGGACCAGGTGAAGGCGTGTTCTCCCAGTGCTCCGAGTACTGATGGGTTTTGTGGTGAGTTCTGGTCTCTGTGGTTGCTGAACAGGGACCCAAAGCTTGACAGGGAGGTTGCAAGGCATGGGGAAGCATTCTCCTGGAAAAGACACCAAATTTGTCCAGGTAGAGATGAGCCTGGCAGCCATGTTATCCAAATCTGCATCTGTGGTTAGCCACTGGAAAAAGTGAGATCTGACTTTATTTGTGGTCATTCTGTCCCACAGCACTCAATAAACTTCTATAGTGAACCAAAGTAAAGATGTAATTCAGAGGGGAGGAGGGTTCAGTACAAGTGTTTGAAGCTCACAGTTGCTGCAAAACAAACCAGGAAATATTAATCTGTACCTGAAGGTGCTGCAGCTGTCCTGGCACCTTACTCCAAATCACATGTCTGCCTGCAGTCCAGCAGCCCAGGTGTCCCATAGCAGAACAGCTCAAGTTCTTCTTCTTGGAATCTTTGCTTTGATGATGTGCAGAGCTGGGCAGCTCTGTTGTTCCTTTTTTGCTGTTGTAGTTGTGTGCATCTGAAATGCACCAAGTGTAAAACAGGATTCCCCTCTGTGGTGGTTGATTGAGGAACCTCGAGCATCGTTTCAGTCTGTCAAGCTGGTGTCCCATGGAAAGCAAGAAGCGTTGCCTGTAGTTGCACTTTGTTTTTGGCTCTGTGTGTGTGTTGCCTCCCCAGACCCACTGTTGCCTTTCCCAAATTGGTTTGCAGTTCTCAGCCCAGTGCTTGGCAAAAGGAGAGGCTCATTCTTTGTATGAATAGTGGGGTAGTGAGGGAGGGGATGATTTTGCACCCCCACACGTAAGGCTGAGAAAGCTTGTGCTGAGGTAGTGTGTCCTATCCTGTAAATAAAATGCTGAGGAGTTGTAAAGGAAGTCCTATCCTGTAAATAAAATGCAAAGAAGGAGTTGTAAAGCAGGTCCTATCCTGTAAATAAAATGCTAAGGAGTTGTAAAAGAGATCCCAAAGGTGACCTCGGTGTGATGATTGGGTTTATGATGTGGACATGAGGGCTCTCAGCTGACCACAACAAAGCCCAAGAGGCACAGGGCTGATGTGTTGGTGCTTGCAGAGGAGGTCTGGCCCTGCGGCTGCGCAGTGCAGCTGAAGGAGTGTGAGAGGTGCAGATGCTGGGACCTCACGTTACACAGAATGTAATGCAATTTCCTAGTGGAAAAGGTAATTGAATGTGGGAACACTTTTATGAAGCAGTAACACGGACTAACCACTGCTTGAAGTCTTAAAATTTGATTAGTTCCTTTTCAACAACACATGTGTGCTTGGCAGAATTCCCAGCTCTCTGCTCCCAGATGCACGGGCTGGAGGGCTGTCACCCTTCTCCTTGTGTGCCCAGGGCAGGAGTCTTTGAGCAATCCCAGTTTTCCCATCATTTCTTAGGGATGTGTTTTCAGACACTCACTCATTCTTTCTGTCCATCCTGGTTTGGCAGCAGCCCTGGAAGTGATGGGGGTGGAGATGTGGCAAACATGAGGACATCACAGTGCTTTTGTTGTTTCCTGCACTGGTCCTTGGCCGTGGTGGTGAGCTGGGCAGGGCTCTGTCTTACCTGAAGCATTACCCAGGCCCTGCGTCATGTTGATAATTTAAAGCCATATCAGGTGTTGTAGCAATGTAACTTTTTCCTACAATGTCCATTCCTTGGCATTTATCCACACTTATTTATCAGAACTTCATTTACCAGCGAAGTGTCAGTTACCAAACTTCATCTGTCCCTGCACAGACCTTGCACACTGTGGATCCACCTGCTGGCAGAGCCTCTGGCACCAGTACCAGGAGCAGGAGGAATCTGGGACAGGCCCAGAAGGTGATCTTGGCCTCCCTGGGGCAGATCCAAACCCCAGAATCTGCAGAGGCTCCACAGAAGCATTGCCCTCCCAGGAGAAACTCTGTGATCTGCAGTGCTGCTGGTACCAAGGTGCATGGCTGCAGGTGGCTGAGGTGCTCTGGTGTTGCAGTGGGAAGGAGCAGTGCCAGCACCATGTGAGGGGTGAGGAGAGCAGGCACAGGAGAGGGGGTATCCATGACCCCCAGGCACACAGGCAGCCCATCCTGCATGTCTCCAGTGTGAATCCAGACTTTCCATGCCCCTGTGTCCTTCTCCAGTGGGTGAATGGGTGCAACACCTGCCAGCTCAATGCTGCAGTGGGCAGGGCTGACAGAACCAGCTGCTCCCAGACCTGTGCTGGGGCACAGTGGTGCTGTGGGCTGCTGCATGCTGGTTTCTGGATTTTGGTCAGCTATTGACAAACTGAACTTGTATTTATTTTTTAAAAGAATCTAGTATATTAGCAATGTGATCCAATTGCAAAATTGGAGTTCCAGAGGCTGGGTCAGTTCTGTCATGCTCCCAGCTTGCCCTGCACCAACAGGAGCTGCTGCTGTGGGCAGTGTCTGTGCCAGCAGAACCGTGGTTTGAGTCCATGGGAGCAGCCACTGTTCTGCACTTAGAGCTTCCCAGCTTGGTTTTAGCCAGTTCCAGCAGCAATGAGCTGTGTGCCCATTTTGGTGTGAGGGGCACATCCTGGACAAGAGAGGACTGTACATCCCTGTGCTCAGGGTGAATTACGAGCTGGGTTGCACATCCTTTTCATCCCCCACCTGCCTCATGCCTGCTGCATGGCTCCTGCCCATGGCACCTCTGTGAGTGACTTGGGTGGTCTCTCTGCTGCTCTGAGCTCTGGGACTGCTCCAAGAACTGATGCAGCTCTGGGCACTGTGGCAGTTCATCATCAGGACCAGCAGGCCAGGGCAGAGGCAGAGGAGCGAGTGACTCTGGGGCTGGTGCTCAGGTGGCCACCCCTGATGAGTCTCTGTCCTGCATGACTGGCAGGACACTGACAACAGCTACAAGGAGGTGCTGAGCCTCCACTTGAGGTCCTGTCCCAATGTCTGAATGGGCCAGCTGTGAACCCTGGGCTGAGCATTGCCCCACACCGTGGGCTTGGCCAATGGTTTGTGTCATGGACTGGTGTCCATAAGTGTGACTGATACCCCTTGGATCTTTTTTAGCTGCTTTGGAACAGTTTTCAGGTTTTTTCAGAGCAGGGTAATTTGAGGTTTTTGCTTCCACATAATCAGCATGGTTAAAGTGTGAAATTGCTGCACCAGGAGCGGGGCTGCCGGGCCCTGTGGCTGAGCTGCTGTCCCCTCGTGGTGCTCATCCCTCTGTGGAGGGTTCACTGTCCTGGCAGAAGCATGGGGACACTCCAGTGAGGAGAAATGATTTCCATTAGCTCACGTCAGTGTGGCTGTGCTTGTGTGGGGAGTGAAGGGACAACCCCCAAAACTTCCCAGCCATCAGGAGCTGCATGGGGCCAGGCAGGGTGCCTGGCTCAGCCTCTGTCACAGCATCCCTGCGGGCAGGAGCAGCCCTGGGGGGATGTGAGGGAGCAGGTTTGGGCTGTGCTCAGGCTGCCTGCACCTGCCTGCACCCGCCCCACGCCCGTGAGCTAGGCACGAGCGGCTCAGGTTAGCATCCTGGGAAAGTTGGTGAGGTCTGGGGATAAATTGCCATCAGTTTATCTCATTTAGGAGGTAATCAGAGCCGGGGACGTGCAGAGCAATTGAATCTTAGTTGTTCTGAAGTATCATAAATCAAACGAGCTGTTGCTTTTTTACATGGGCTCATGTTAAAGAGAGCTCCGTGTCAGGCTGCCAGGGAGCATCCACAAACTATGGCAGGCGTGGGATTGGGCTGCCGGAGATGTCACCAAACTGGGGAGTGCAGCTCAGGCTGTCAGGGAGCACCCACAGGCTGGCAAATGTGTGTCAGGCTGTCAGGGGACAAAGATGCTCATCGCCGTGGTGTAGGTGCAGTGTCATCCTGCAAGGGCCATCAGGAAAGGATGGTGTAGGTGCAGTGTCATCCTGCAGGGACCATCAGGAAAGGATGGTGTAGGTGCAGGGTCATCCTGCAGGGACCATCAGGAAAGGATGGTGTAGGTGCAGTGTCATTGTGCAAGGGCCATCAGGAAAGGATGGTGTAGGTGCAGTGTCATTGTGCAAGGGCCATCAGGAAAGGATGGTGTAGGTGCAGGGTCATCCTGCAAGGACCATCAGGAAAGGATGGTGTAGGTGCAGGGTCATCCTGCAGGGACCATCAGGAAAGGATGGTGTAGGTGCAGGGTCATCCTGCAAGGACCATCAGGAAAGTCTGCTCTCTTCAGAACCCAGCAAAGCTCCGTGGCCAGGAGTGCACCATCCTGCCGTGGAGCAGCCCACAGCCCCCCTGCAGCCACACTGCTCTTTGCCTGGACCCTCAGCCCCTGTTCTGGCTGCCAGGAGGGCCAAGGAGCCACCAGACACGGCCGAGGGCAGCAGCACCTTCGCGACGCTCCCTGCTCCAGTCTCCCCATGGCTGCCAGAGCTCCGGGGATAATGAACTTCTCATGTGCTTAAAGAGTGATGCAGGGTGCATGGCGAGAAGCTGACAGCCCCTTAATGTGCTTCTCAGTGGCGGCCAAACGACGCGGTTTTGTCTTTGTTTTTTAGTTTTAAAACCCACAGGAAATTGATGGCCAGTAAAGAGTTGTGTTGGGGCGATGTGCGTGATTAATGCCAACTGTCAGGGGCTGTCGAGGCCCGTCGTGGCAAGGCAGGAGTGTGAGGCTGAGCCGTGCTCAGCAGATTGCTGGGGATTCCAGCTGCTATCGCTCAGCTCCCGCCTGCCCCACACAGCTTGTGTCACCCGTGCGCTTCCTTCCACCAAGCCTCTTAATTCAGTGCTAACAAGTCACTCCAGCTCATTACGGACCCTGCAGCTCCCTGCTCCATCCTGGCAGGGGGGAGGCAGCCTGTGCTGGGCTTCTCTGTGGTTCAGCTGGTCTCATCTCCATCAGCTCCCACCCCTCAGTCTGTGGTTCCTGGGGGACCTTACCCAGCTCCGTGTTACCCCTCTGAGACCCTCATGTGTGCACCCCTGACCCTGCCACAAGCCTCTGCTCACACCGTGAGGCTCACACTGTCCGTGCCATCCTTCCTGTGACCTCTGTCCCTGATGGCTGCACACACCCCCCGGCCCTTCTGCCACCTCCCAGGCCTGCCCCCGCTGTGCACATGCTGCACCCACCCCACATTGCATCCTCCCTGCCCTGTACACAGAAGTGACACTCTCTGACCCCTGTGTGACCCCCCTGCACACCCCTGTGTACCTGTGGTGTCCCTTGGGAGCCCCTGCTCCTCTGACACACTGTGTCCTTCCCCACATGTCCCACACACGTTTGGGACCCCATTGTACAGCTCAGTGTGCCCATCCACACCAGATCCCCCGGCCCCCAGACCATCCCTGCTGGTGACTGGTGATGTGCCAGCTCAGCCTGGGGCACTCTGGGCCCTGGGGGCTCTGGGACAGAGGCTCTGGGGGGTCTCCATCGTGCTGTTCCTGCTGCGCTCTCCTGGCAGCTGTCCCTGCGGAGGGGCCTGTCCCCGTCGCACTAATACAGGTTGGGAATATTGGGTTTAATGATCTGCAAAATGAGGAGGTAGCGAACTGACATTTACGAATGGTGCTGCATCCTTCTCTTCCCAGACGCTTGCTAATTTGTTGATATCCCAAACACCTCGTAATGATATGGTACAGTCGCAGCTTGCAAACAAGCATCCCCAGGCCAGGGGCTGCCGGCTGCCCTGCTCCAGGACCCTCCTTGCAGGCTTGGAGCCAGGGAATGGAGCTGTGGGCCAGGGTCTCCCTGCATGGCTGACAGGACCTGCCCTGGTTCCTGCTGTGCCCCAATGCTGGAGGCATCCCCCCACCCCTCCCTGTGTGACTCCCCACTCTCCAGGGCTCTGGAGGCACTTTTACTACTCCAGCAAAATGCAGGAGAAGGGATGGGGGTGGGAGAAGGACAGCATGGAGGGAGAGGCTGGATGTGACTGGGAGATGGTAAAGAGCAGAGGTGACAGAGGAGATTTCTGCTTCAAGAATGGGGCTCCATGCCAGCTCTGCTTCCTCCTAATGCTGATGTTGAGTGGAATCCTGCTCCTCTCTGCCAAACCTGCTGGGATGCAGGGAAGATGTCCTACACTGTCCTGCACCCCTCTGCTCAGGAAGTCTGGCATGGAAGGCTCCCTGCCTGGTGTGCTGGCATGGAGATGCTCCTGCCATCCCCTGTGCTGAACTCCCCCTTCCCACAGGGGAGGGAAGTGCTGCCCTGGGCCTTTGGGCTGGCATGGGAGGGCTCTGTCCAGTGCCCTGTACAGAGAGGGAATCGCTGTGTCCAAGTGCTGGGAGCGTGGCCCTGCTGCATTTGGTGGGGATTGGAGGGACATTGCTCCATCCTGTTCTCACAGAGCTGCTTTGTATCCTGGTGCTTCTGGAGCAGCCCCCATTTTGCTGCTTGTGCTCTGAGACTGCTGCCCCAGCCCGTGTGGGGGCACCTTGGGTGGGGGTGAGCCATGGGGCCAGCCTGTCCCACTGCAGCTCCATGGGGAACACGCTGCCTGGGTGATGCTGCACCCTGGGAGAAGCAGGGTGTCCATGGGAAAGGAGGTGGGAAGTACTGCTCCAGTACTGCTCCCGTGGCTGCACATCAGGGTCCCACAGGAAGGTGTCTGGGCTGGCACCAATGCAGAGTGAAGCCAGAGCCCTTTGCAGAGCAGGGCCAAGCTCTGCCCCAGCCCTGTGATGAAGCTGAGGTGTTTTTAGCTCCCCAGTGTACCCCTGCTCAGAGCTGTACTTGCCCCTGCTCAGAGCTGTACTTGCCCCTGCTCAGAGCTGTACTTGCCCCCACTCAGGGCACAGAGAGGGGACTTGGCACGAGCTGTGAGGGCAGCTCTGTGCCACTGCTGCTCCCCTTCCTCTTCCTCCCTGGCATCCCACAGGTGTCAGTGGGACACACTGTTCCCGTGGGCACCTTGCCCCCAGGGCTGCCTTGAGCAGCAGATCCAAGCTGCCTTGGTGGCAGCATCTTGGTGGCACTTCCCTGCCCTCCTACTGTCCCACTGTTTGGCTCCCAGCTGGACACACATTCCCTGGTTCTTGGCAGCCCCGTGGTGCTTTCCTGCTGTCCAGAGGATGCTTCCCCCAAGGCTGGCAGAGGGAGGTGGCTGCCCTGGGGCTGCTCATCTCCCTGCAGTCCCTGCCCTTTGTCCTGGCTGCCCGTGGAGTCTGGGTGCTGTGTGACCCTGCTGTCCCAGCCATGCCCTCCCTAATCCTGCCCCGTTCAGAGCCCTCATTCCTGGGCAGTGTTGGAAGGGGGTCGTGGGGTTAACACCCATTAGCAGAGCCAGCTCACACCAACTCTGCTTGGCAACTCTTCACGGAGCTCAGTCTTTAAAACATCATCAAAAAATCATCAAGAGAGAGAGAGAGGCAGTGCATTCATTTCCACTGCCCACTAATTCTAATGTTGCTGGTGTAATGGGCTCCCACCAGCGCGTTGGGGCAGCCGCAGGGCCGGGGGGCCGGGCTCTGCCATCTGGCCCCTGGGTAGCCACTCACCCAGAGGCACCTGGGAAGGGCTCCCTGCTCCTGTAGGAGTGGCTTCCTCTGAGGTCTGGGCTTTGCCAGTTGGAGCTGGCAAACTCTGGGACTTCTCTGGCCTCTGAGAAGGAGCCTGTGCCCGTGTGTGGAGCAGGGGAGGGAGTTCTGCCAGCTCTGCTTCAGCAGAGGTTGTCTAAACCCTTCTGCTTATGTCATCTGCTTGGTGCTACCCTTTCATCCAGCCAGAAATGGCCCTGAGACACTGGAAACCTGTACCTGTCCCCAGAAGAAGCTGAGAATGCCCAGTACTGTCCCTAAAACAGCTCCAGTCTGATCCAACTTGTACAGGTGCCCTGAGGAGGTCAGGAGCATCCTAGACCATCCCTGAAGGTGGGACTGCAGTGTTCGAAGCTGCTGCAAGTCCTTGATTCCCTTCCCAGCTCTGCTGATCCCCACAGGTGAATTCAGGGGTGTGATCCCACAGTGCCACACTTCTCTGTCGTAGGCGTGCTGTGCTGAGGCTCCAAAGAGATCCAGCCCCATAGTGCCACCCTGCCCTGTGGGGTGGGGAATTTGTTTTAGTGCAGCAGAAAAGCTGTGGTCCTTTGTTAGCTCTTCCCGGGCTCTGAGAGCAGCAGGGCCTTTGTTTGGCATGAAGCTGCAATCCAGGAGGCACAAAGAAGGAAGGGAACGGAGGTCCTGCGTCTTGCAGAGCTGGCACCAGACTGGGACTGCTCCCACGGCTGGGACTGGGCAGCCCCAGAGCTCTGGGATGTCCCTCAGCTGTGACAGTAGGGAAGGTCCATCTGAGCCGGGTTGGAGCCCCAGAAATTTCTCTCCCAGAAGGAGGGAACCTCCTGCCCTGCTGTGAATGTCCTGAGCCTCAAGGAGCAGCAGTGACCCCTACACCAAGCCCTGGGCAGGCAGAGCAGGCGTTTGCTTTCCTGGGAAGTGCAGAGGTGCAGGAGGGATGGGACTGGGATTCCTGCCTGCCTGTTTGATGGGGAGGTGCTGGGTGAACAGGAAACAGAACAAGGAAGATGGAGCCATGTGAGCCCACAGCAGGAATCCTTGCTGTGTCCTGTTGACCCTGATGTCCCTCCCTGCTCTGCAGAAGTGGCTCAGCAGCAGGGAGGACTTTAGGTGCATCCAGTGCTTCCCAAGTCCAGCTGGCTTGGGCTCTGCAACACAGCAGCAGCAGCCACAGGGGGCTCAGACCAAGGCAGGATGAGATTTGAGAACAGGGCCTGGTCTGATGTGTCAGGGTCCCCCAGGAGCGCTGTCTGCAGATGCTCCCTGCAGCACCTGGGCAGCCTCTGCCCCGGGGAGCTGCTGCTCGTTCCTTCCTGGCTGGCAGTGCTTGGCCCCAGGCAGCCACCAGTCCTGTGCCTGTGGGGGGATGGTCCTGGCTCCCCTGCAGTCTGGAGGCTCCCATGCAGGGTCTGGCAGCACTCACAGAGGCTGGTGCCAGCAAGCAGAGGAGGCAATGCCTGCTAGCCTGGCTGCTGGCTGGTTGTTTCCTCTCCCAGTATTCACAAGCTAACAGCTGTATGTTTTCCAAGAATCCGGTTCTTGAGCTGGGACTCGATGTCTGTGGGGTCTCTCCTGTGGCTGAGAGCTGGAGGAAGGTGCTGAGCAAGTGGGATGTCCCAGTAATGCCTGTGCATCACAGAGAAGGGAGAGTCCAGCAGCGTGGCTCACCACCCACTCCCTGTAGTCTGTCGTCCTTCTGAGGGCTCAGTCTCTCATTCCAGCAGCAGAGAGGCAGTTGCTTTCCTCAGAGGAGGAGTCCCAAACTAATTTGGGGTGAAATGAGTAGAAGAGCCTTGCCTTCCTACCTGGGAAGGGCAAGCCAGGGCGAGCCCTCATGCTGGAGTCATCCATCCTCCCCAGCTGTGATGGGTGCAGACCCAGCCTCGTGCTCCCACACCAGTTCACGAGCACTGGTGATCTCCAGGTGCTTGTGCAGGTGCTGACCACAGGCCTGGGAGGAAGGGCTGTGCACTCCCATCATGCCCAACAGACCTGGTTTTCCTGAGGAGCCTTCCCAGGGCTGCACTATGTTCTGGGGATGTTCATGGACACGGCCTGGCTCAGATGGGCCCAGGCAGCCCCACAGAGGCTGAGGGTGGCCGTGCCCTTGGTGGGGCCCTGCAGGGGCCTCTGCAGCCATTCCCTGCAGGCTGCAGCAGCGCCTCAGTCCCTGCCTTTCTGTTCCCTCTGCAGTGAGGGACTTCTGTGCTGCAGAGAAGTCAGGGAGAGGAGAAGACCTCCCTCAAACCCCTCCAGACTCCCCTGCTCACCTCCCCACGCCGTGCCTGGTGTGCACAGACCCTGCCAGGCTTGAGGCCAGTGCAGCTCTGCCTTGGCATGGACCGGAGGCCCCTCGGCCTCTGTGCTGTCTCTGGAGCTGAGCAGTTGACTCCCTGCTTTTAATAGAGAGCTGGGAAGGCACATTATGGAGATGAGGGTGTTATTTGCATAACGCTAATTAGGTAATTACAAATCATTTTGCTATGAGCTGAAGCGTGTGCTGTGACATAACGTTTATTAGTCATTCCATTCAGGCCCCGCTTAGTTAAGTCATTTACTGCACTAACTACTGAAGTTGGCAATAAAAGGTAAATGCTGGTGCTGGGTGTGAGGCTGACACGACACCCCCTGAACTGTGCCTGTGGGGGGCCGTGTGAGGCAGAGCCAGGCTGGCAGGTGTGAGCAGGGCAGCGGTGAGGAGCTGCCTCTGAGCCCACCACACAGGCCCCTCTTGCACCATCTCGCTCTGTGTGCAGGGCCCGTGGCTCCAAAGCCACTCGAGGATGGGCACTGAGTGCTGGTGCTGGGGCTGTCTGCAGGAACCAGCTCAGTGGAGGAGCTGATTTCACTGCTCCAGAGGCTGGCAGCTTTCTCTGAGGGTGGGACACAGGGCAGGGAGAGTGGGCACAGACCAGTGAAGCTGTGTGGGGCAGAGGGAGGGAGGACTGGCACCGAGCTCTGATTCTTCTCTGCGGGCATTTGCCTGTCCCAGCCTCCCGGGCTCTGCTGCTGCCTCGACCCTGCCATGTGGGGATGGTGGTGGCCTGCCAGGATCTGTCCCATGGCAGACTCCCTCCTTTCCAGCCCTGTGTTATGGCACACCTTTCTCTTCCAGAACCAGATGAGCCATTTGAGTTCATTATCGTGTCACTGACGGGCCAGACGTGGCTCTTTGAAGCCTCAACATCCGAGGAGCGGGAGCTCTGGGTGCAGGCCATTGAGAGCCAGATCCTGGCCAGCCTTCAGGGCTGTGAGAGCAGCAAAAACAAGGTAAGAGGCCTTGGTCACCTTCTGTTCTATCTTCTCTGGCGTCTGCTTTGCCACATTCCTCCATGTCTCAACACTTCAGTCTGTCCACACTGAATCCTGCCTTGATCTCTCTTCTCCCAGTGAGGGTTCAGTCCTGTCCCTGGGACCATACAGGTCCCTCAGGTATCTTGTCACCTCTTCCCTGCCTGGCTCTGGCCCCGCAGAGTTCTCTGCATCCCATGTGGCTGGATCCTACACAGTTCATTCCCTCCCTGGACATCTCTGCCCTTTCTCCCCACTAAGGCCCACTGTACCCTGCCCCTCTGGCGCACACCTGGCCACTCCAGACCCTGTTGTCAGAGCCCCCATGCTGGCCAGCCTCACGGAGCGTGGCGTGGCCTGGCAGGAGGGATGCAGGGTGGGTGCTAGGGTGGCTGGCCTGACCTTGTGGGTTCTTTCCAGGCTCGGCTGGGCAGCCAGGGCGACGCGCAGGCCATGCAGGCCGTCCGCACGGCGCGGGGGAACAGCTTCTGCGTGGACTGCGACGCCCCGAGTAAGAATGGGACACTGGGCGGGGGGCTCAGGAGGGGAGGGGGGCTCACCAGGAGGGGAGGGGGGCTCAGCAGGAGGGGAGGGGGCTCCAGCCACCCCAGGCACCCCCACTCTCAGCCCAGAAAAACACACACTGCTCTGTGTGTCTGTCCTGTCCTCTCCTGCAGTGGGCCTGCTCCTCGGGGTTGGGGTACAGACCACACTGCCCCACTGGCCTGTGAGCCCTCGCTGGTCAGCCTGAGGTCCTGGCCTCTCTCCATGCCCACCTCTCCCAGGGACACTGAACTGGGCAGAGCTCTGGTGGGCAGATGGCTGCAAATACTGGTCTGAACAACAGGAGACGGGCTGGTGAGTCCTGGCAGGTCATTAACTCTCCCCCCTGATCCTGCTGCCCTCAGATCCGGACTGGGCCAGTCTGAACCTGGGCGCTCTGATGTGCATCGAGTGCTCCGGGATCCATCGCAACCTGGGCACCCACCTGTCCCGTGTGCGCTCCCTGGACCTGGATGATTGGCCTAGCGAGCTCCTTATGGTCATGACGGCCATCGGCAACGCTCTTGCCAACGCTGTCTGGGAGGGCATGGTGGAAGGGTACCCCAAGCCCACGCCTGAGAGCAGTCGGTAAGGGACGTGGTTGGGGAGTTGCTTCTTGGGAACCACACCGGGAGGGCTGGGGACACTGCAGGGGTTGGGAGCAGCCATTGGGGCAGGCAGGATTTCTCAAGATGCTCCAGCATTGGGGGTCCTGTCTGCCTGCGAGGCACCGACCACCCTCTCCTGCCATCCTGGTGGGGCAGTGGGGCAGCCACAGCCGTGCAGCGACTCTGAGAGCTGATGCTGGCTGCAAAGCCGAAGGGGTTAACAGAGATGGCTTGGCAGCGTCGTCGTGCAGGTCTCCAGGGTCTGTCCCTTTCAGGCCCTTGTCTGTCCCTATCGGAGCCACTCTTGCTGTCACTCATCCCAACAAGAGCCCATTCTGCGGCTTATCAGCGGCGGAGCGCGGGTCAGGGGGCGGCGGGAGTGAGCATGCTCGGCGCGGGGCATTGATGGCCGCCCGCCAGATGCAGATGGATAGAAAGGCAGCAGATAGCGGCGGGCCGGCACACATCGATCCGCCGCCCCGCGGCCCCGGCGGGACGGACGCGGACACAGCCTTTGTTCGCGCCAGGCGAGACGGCGGCGGCGATAAGGCGCCTCCCGTGGCGCTGGGCTGGCGTGTGCAGCGCTGGCCTTTTCCTGCCACTGGCCACGGCCCACGCACAGGAACGGGACAGGGACGGTCCCCGAGCTGCCACAGCGCGGGCACACAGCGCTGGGGGGCGAGGGGCGCCAGCGTGGAGACAGGTGTGGGGTCTGGGTGCAAGACACTGCTGCCGTACAGGCAGGGATGTAAGCACACAGTGTCCACAGGGAGCTGTAAGGGGGTACAGTGGGAGTCAGGCAGGTGTCAGGCAGGTGTCCAGAGTGGGATGACAGAGCCTCAGAGGCAGCTGTGAGCACAGGGGCACGGCAGGGGCTATGCAGAACATACCTGGGTGTGACAGATGTTCACTACTCACACAGGTATGTTCACATGGCAGTGCTGATGCTCGTGTCCTTTTGTGCGTGGGGCCCGGGCAAATAGTCTCAACTGTGACAGTGACAATGTCCCGTCTGGCAGGGAGGAGAAGGAGCGCTGGATCCGGGCTAAGTATGAGCAGAAGCTCTTTCTGGCCCCGCTGCCTCAGTCTGACATCCCGCTGGGGCAGCAGCTGCTGCGGGCCGTGGTGGAGGACGACCTGCGCCTCGTGGTGACGCTCCTGGCCCATGGCACCAAGGAGGAGGTGAACGAGACCTACGGAGATGGGGACGGGCGCACAGCGCTGCATCTCTCTTGCGCAATGGCCAATGTGGTCTTCACGCAGCTGCTCATCTGGGTAAGGCAGAACCTGTAGCCTCCACCGCAGGGCTTCTGGTGCTATCCCAGTGCTTACCCACCTCCCTGCTGCCTTTATCCATCCTGCTCCTATGGGTTCCCCCACGTGCCCACTGGCACTGACCTGCCCACCCTCTTGGCTCCCTCTCCCTGCCCACCCTCCCAGCTCTCTCCTCCTGCCTTCCCCAGAGCCCAGGGTCACCCTGTCCCTCCCGTACCCCTGGGCACACCATTCCGAGGTACCACTGACCGGCCGCTTCTCTCCTTGCAGTACGGAGTGGACGTGAAGAGCCGGGACGCTCGGGGCCTGACCCCGCTGGCCTACGCCCGGCGAGCCGGCAGCCAGGAGTGCATCGACATCTTGCTGCAGCACGGCTGCCCCAGCGACAGCGCCGCCACGCTGACCCCCAGCCTGCCCCGCCGCAACGCCAACGCCAACAACAACGCCTGCGCCGCGGCGCCCGCTGAGCTCAGCGCCGGCCCCGGCACCGTCTAGCCCTGCACGGGCCCTCTGCTCACCACACTGCTGCCCTCCAGCCCTGCCGGGGACCAGGGCCACAGGGGTGGCTCTGAGAGCAGCACGGATGGGCCCCCACGGTGCTTGCCCCCGCCACAATCCCTGTTCCGGCCAGGAGGAGGCTGGGAGCCAGCTGGGAGCCAGCATCCTGCTCCTCTGCACTGGTTCCAGCCACCTCTCGCCGGGCAGCTGTGCAGACCCAGTGCTGGCAGCTTGTGGAGGGGCTCCCACATAATCACTGGGGTGGTTTCAGTGCACCCCATTCTCGTGACCGGTACATGGATGGGGAGGCAGTTTCTCCTGCCCCCCACACACCCATCTGTAGATAAATCAGGGGCTGGGGGCAGTTCAGGTGTGTAGCCCCCCTGCACAGCAGTACCAGGGAGGCTGATGGCTGCACCTGCTCCCTCAGGCAGGTCTGTTTGGGCACTTCCCTCCTGCTCTCCCTCGGTGTTGGCCTCACCACAGCCCCAGTGCAGTGATGAGGTGGGGGGCAGCAGGAGGTGCATATTTCTCCACTGCACCCCCATGCTGCTCTGCTCCTGGCCAGTGCAGGAGGGATGCACACACCCACGCTGCTCCCCACGTGCGGATGCACAGGTGGCATCTCCCCAGCACAGCCCCTGGACAAAGGCCTCCGCAGCCTCCCTGGTGACCTGGAGGAGGAAGAGGATGGTCACCTCGGTATCCCCAGCTCTGTCTGTCTGTCTGTCTGTAGAGTCACTGTCCTTCCAGGTTAAAGCTCCAAGCTCCAAGCCATACACAGTGTCTCCATCCGAGCCTCCCGCTGGCTCCTGCTGCTGCCCAGGTGGGGCTGGTCTCCAGCTGAGCAAGAGGAGAGGACCATCTCTCTTTGCATTGGCAACAAGCCTCTGGCTGAACGCTGGAACCTCAAGGCTTTGGACACTGCTATGGAATGTCTCTGTCACTTGTGTATAAAATGTACATTGGAAATATTTATATGGACACTCTGTATATACGGTTTCTTTTCCATGAGTTGCCCTGTGTGTGTTATCTGCAGCCAAGGAGATAAAGGCCAATAAAGCAACCCACCTCCTGCCAGGCCAGCGTCTCAGTGTGCTGCCTTGGGGCCTTCAGTGCAGCCCTGGTTTGCAGCTGGGTCTGGGGACTCTCCAGCCCACACTGACAAACGTTCAGCCTCTTCTCCTCCAGGATCTGTGCCAGACTGGGCCCCTGGGACCTCAGAGTGCTGAGGTGTGGAGGGGAGATGTGCCAGCCCTGGGCACTGAGGGACAATGCCAGAACATGGCCCCAGAGGAATGGACAGCTCTGGTGAGATGGGCACAGCAGAGGGCTGTGCTGGAGAGGGGACATGCAGGGCAGGAGTGCTGGGCTGGCTGGTCCCTGTGCACAGGACAGCAAGAGAGCTGTGTCTGTGCTCAGGGGCAGTGAAGCTGGGACGGGGGAAGGCAGAGATGGGCAGGGAGTGATGGGCTGGCACAGCGAGTGAGGAGTCTGCTACGGCCACAGGAGACCGGGGATCATCGGGTCCCAAGGCACAGGCAGAGCCCTGAGCAGTGAAGGGAGCCGTGTGTCTGCTGTGCCAGCCTGACTTTGCATGCTTCTCATAGCTGTGGGCAGAGCAGGGCCCCAGTGCTGGCAGTTCTGGGCTGGCTGCACCCCAAGCCACACCACAAACAGCAGTTTGGGGCTCCGGGGTCTCTATGTGCTGTGCTGGGCTCCAGGCTCTGCTGTGCTGGGACTGGGCACAGGCCTTGGGCCCCAAGCTTGTGTGGCAGTGCTGCAAGGAAGGGAGGTGCCAGGACACCCCCAGCTGCCACAGATACCCTCAGATGTCCCTGTCAAACCCCTGCTGCCTCCTCCTTGTGCCCCTCCCATGGCAGAGGGCTCCTTGCTGGGGGCTGCAGATGGTGGCCCCAGCCCCTTCATCAGCCCCTCCACTTCTTGATGTGTTCTGGCTGCGTGTGTCCTGGTCCTGGTCCTGGTCCTGGTCCTGGTCCTGGTCCTGGTCCTGGTCCCGGTCTGGCCCCTGCACCCATGTCACCCCTCATTCCCATCCCCTCGTGGTGCCCATGGGTGCCCCCACACCGGCCCCGGCTCCAGCCCAGTGCTGGGTTTGGTTAATTTCCTGGCGACTGCATTAACGGGAATGGAAGCCGAGGGACGGCAGCTCCTCTGGGGCCCATTAATCATCCCCCTCAGACAAGCTGCCTTGATTACAAGTGGCAAGAAATTCATTAGGGCTGCGGCTCTGACAACTTTTATCTGCGCGGCTGGATCTGACTCATTAGGCAGCCAAATTAAAGCCATGATGGGCCCTGATGAAATTCACTGCTTGTTTATCTTGTGCGATCTGATACATCTGCCCATACATCATCTCCCGCGCGGGATCCCGCCCTACCCAGCCCTGGCGCCTCCCTTCCCATCCCAGCCCTGCCCCAGGCCCCGCAGTGCCCAGCCTGGACCCAGCTCTGACCCCAGGAGCCCCCTCGCCTGTCCCCACACCAGCCTGAGACGCCGGGGCTGGAGCTGGGGCGATGACCGTGCCACCAGGAGCCATGTGGGAACAGCTCTGGAATCAAAACCAGGCAGTGCCCTGAACTGGAAGGGACCCACAAAGATCATCAGCGTCCAAGGTCTGGGGCTACACAGCCCCGAGCAGCCCCCACGGCCCACACAGCCCCCGTGGGGGTGCAGCCCCTCAGGGCAGCCAGAGCCATGGCCAGGTTCTGGTGGCAGTGGTGCTGCTGTGGGCACAGCCCCACAGGGACAGGCCCCGTGCCCTGTGCTGTCCACAAACGGCAGGCAGGTGCTGGGGATCCCAGTGATGGGATCCTGGTGATGGGAACCTGGTGATGGGGATCCCCGTGCTGGGATCCCGGTGATGGGATCCCGGTGATGGGATCGGTGATGGGAACCTGGTGATGGGAACCTGGTGATGGGATCCCAGTGATGGGAACCTGGTGATGGGATCCCGGTGATAAGATCCTGGTGATGGGATCCCAGTGATGGGGATCCCAGTGCTGGGATCCCAGTGATGGGATCCTGGTGATGGGATCCCGGTGATGGGATCCTGGTGATGGGATCCCAGTGATGTCCTTTTGCTGGCACCTGGGGGCAGGGAAGGCCACCAGACCCCTGCAGGCTGTGACACCGTCCCAAGGAGCCAAGAGTGGGCCAGGCCCCACCAGCAGCAGCAGCATTCGTGCCCTGTCCTGCCTTGCCCCAGCCCAGCATTACTGCAGAGCTGGAGCACATCTGCGTGCCAGGGTGACCAATGTGGCCCCTGGCCAGGACAGGGCGAATGAAGCAGGAGCTCCATGTCTGTGTTTGGGGGAAAAGGTGTGTGTCCATTTTTTGGGGCAGGAGCTGTGTGTCTGTTTTTAGGGGCACTGTTTAGGGGCACTGTGTCCATTTTTGGGGCAGGAGCTGTGTCTGTGTTTAGGGGCACTGCTTAGGGGCACTGTGTCCGTTTTTTGGGGCAGGACCCAGGTGTCTGTGTTCACGCTGATGCCAGGGAGGGTCCAGGCCAAGCTTCTGCTCTGCTACACACCAGAGGACCGTGCCAGGGCAGCAGCAGTGGGACTGTCCCTGTGTTCTGTGGCCCGGGGCAGCAGCAGTGGGACTGTCCCTGTGTTCTGTGACCACTGCAGATCCGTGGCAGCACCGTGAGGACCCTGCCCCAGGCAGCCAGCAGCACTCACACCATCAAGCTGAGGCTGGAGCCAGGGGAGGGAGGTGGGTGCCACAGGATGGGAGCTGTGGGATGCAGCCTTGTGCCATGAATAAATCCACGGTGTGCAGCCTCAGGCTGGAAACCAGCCACACCACAGGTTTGCAGCACTTCCCAGAGAGCCTGGGCACAGCCAGAAAAGCCCTACAGGGTACAATTTGAAATTGAAGCCCCACTGGCCTTCTTGCAGCCCCAGCTGAGCAGGCACAGCCTCCTGGGGATCTGTAGGTGGGCACAGTAGGGCGTGGGGCAGCATCACCCTCCCTGAGGCTGCTGGGCTCACATGCTGAGCACATGCTGAGGTGCTTTTAGGAGATGGCCAGAGCAGAGATCCTGCCTCAGGGCTGCACCTTCGTGTGCCCAGTCAGCCTGGGGGAAAAGGCAGAGGTGTGACAGTGTCCCAGCTCCCTCGGCTTGTGTTCACCAACACACTCCACTACAACACCTGCCCCCTGTGCCCATTCA
This sequence comes from Acrocephalus scirpaceus scirpaceus, assembly GCA_910950805.1. NCBI lineage: Eukaryota > Metazoa > Chordata > Aves > Passeriformes > Sylviidae > Acrocephalus > Acrocephalus scirpaceus. The sequence goes on from OU383773.1 coordinate 153,627,329, forward strand.
TGGTGGGTGCAGACACCCGCAGCACAGGGAGTCACAAAGCCCTGAGGGGAGTTCCAGCCTGGCTGGTGGGGACACTGGACAAGCTGGCACAGGCTGCAAAGGAGTTGGGGAGTGGTCAGAGGGAGCTCACGATCCTTCCCAGGTGCCAGCCATTGGGACATTGTTTCTCTCTTGCCCACTGTTTCTCTCCTGCACCTGAGCTAGTCCTGGAGCTGCTGGCTAATGAACAGCAACAGCACCATATTGTGGGCCATCACAAGCCCCTTGCCAGGGAATGCTGAGGACCAGTTTTGTTGTGCTGAGTGAATAAATGCTCTGTGGGATGCAATTCCTGCTCCTTTCCCAGTCCTTTAAGAACCACCATACAGGTAAACAAGTGGACAGGTTTGGGTAGGGAGAATTCTCTTGTAAATGCTGAAATTGCATTCATTTCCTTAGGGCAAAATAAGAGAGTCATAAGTGTTCATATGAATGTGTGTATATATATATATTTGTGTATAAACATATTTGTATAAACAAACACATGTCCGTGTATATACACACTCTATGTATTTATCTCTGTGTGTCTGCACCTGTATCTACCCTTTCCTCTGTGTGTGTGTGTACACGTGTGTGTATATGTGTGTGTGTGTATGTATGTGTGTGTTTGTGTGTATGTGTGTGTGTTTGTGTGTGTGTGTGTGTATGTGTGTGTGTATGTGTGTGTTTTTGTGTGTGTGTTTGTGTGTATATGTGTGTGTGCACACGTGTGTGTATGTGTGTGTATGTGTGTGTGTGTGTATGTGTGTATGTGTGTGTTTGTGTGTATATGTGTGTGTGTGCACACGTGTGTGTATGTGTGTGTGTGTGTTTGTGTGTGTGTACCCATGCACACACACATGTACCAGTGAGGGTGTGGGGATTCCTTCCCCAGCAGTTTCTGCTCCAGGACACAGCATAACAGCCAGAAGCTGGGAGATGGGAAATTCCAGATAGATGCAAGTGAAAAAACGTACTGGGAAGGTGACTGGACACTGGTGCAGGGGCCCAAAGAGGAGGGGTTGCCCAGCCTTGGAGGTACTGGAAGTTCTTCAGCATCTTGAACGGGACAAGCATTGTGCAGGTGTTGGAGCAGAGGCCGCCCAAGGCCCCATCCAGCTTCATGGATCCATTGCCCCGGGTCTGTCTTTACTGCCCAGTTTTTCATTGTGGCCCTCCCTCTCCCAGCCAACCCCAGTCTGACCCAGCACCCAGGGCTCCAGCTCACAGGGCTCCAGCTCACAGCTCTCCCAGCTGAGGAGGGGACAGCTGCTTCGGGCAGTGCAGGCAGTGCTGTGCAGTGTGCTCACTGAGCAGTGTGGGCAGTGTGGGCAGTGTGCTCACTGTGCAGTGTGGGCAGTGCCTGCACGGTGCAATATGGGCAGTGCTGTGCACTGTGCTCACTGTGCAGTGTGGGCAGTGCTGTGCAGTGTGGGCAGTGCCTGCATGGTGCAATATGGACAGTGCTGTGCACCATGCTCACTGTGCAGTATGGGCAGTGCCTGCACGGTGTAACATGGACAGTGCCATGCACCGTGCTCACTGTGCAGTGTGGGCAGTGTGGGCAGTGTGGGCAGTGCCTGCATGGTGCAATATGGGCAGTGCTGTGCAGTGTGGGCAGTGCTGTGCACCGTGCTCACTCTGTAGCATGGGCAGTGCTGTGCACCGTGCTCACGGTGCAGTGTGGGCAGTGCTGTGCACCGTGCTCACTGTGCAGTGCTTTGCTCTCTGCTGTGCAGGAGGCACCAGAGCCGTCACAGTGCTCAGGGCTCACAGGGAGCTCTGCTCTGCGCGGTGCCAGGAACACTCTGCTGCTCTGCAGCTCTCTCCAGCAGCGCTGGTGACAGCATGAGTCTGTCACCTCCAGCAGTACCACACAGAGCTGCACCTCTGCAGTTTGTGAGGATTTTAACGTGGCTGTTTGTAGGGTTGCAGTGTGTATGGGCTCTGAGATTGGTCTAATACAACAACAACAAAATCTTCCATGCAGCTGAAAACTGTAGGTGTTGGGACCACCTCAGCAGCAGTCCCTGGATGAGCATGAGTGGGCCAGGAGTGCTCTGCACACGGATTTCGGGTGGGCAGTGGCCTCTGTAGTGTGGGAGGTGGGTTAAAGACACAACTAACCAGTGCTGCCACTGGGGCAGGACATTTCCAGCCAGTGTCAGTTAGAAGTGCCTGGTGGGAAAAAGGGAGTTCTTGGACCTTAAAATAAAATTTGACTCCTTTTAATATCACTGCCCCAACCCTGGAGCTGTGGACACTTTCTGGAGTGTTGTGGTTAACGTGCACTGCTGTGCTGTGATCGGCTGCAGTGGCACAGACCCCTCCTGTGGACACATTTGTAGTGGCAGAGCCCTGCCTGGAGCTGCAGGGTGGCTTTGCCCTGTCCCCACCGTCCCACACAGAGGTGAGTGCCAGCTCATGTGCCAGAGCCATTGCTGCAAACAGCTGAGTCCCCTCTGCAGCCACGGGGCACAGCTCAGGTCAGTCCCTGTCTCGGACCAACACCCACCTGAGGATGGAGGAGTGGTGCAGGTGCAGGCAGCTCTATCCCAGCCTGTTGGAAAGGGAGCTGATGGTTTTCCTAGAGCAGGGCACTGGGGGCTGCTGCCAAAGGACATTTACTCCCCTGATCCAGAGGGAATTCCAGCAAGTGTTGCTACCTCAACAGGGCAAATCCATGCTGGGGGTGCTGTGAGCAACACCAGGCCAGGAATTTCCTGAGGGTACTTTCTTATTTCCAGGTCAGTGGTGCAGGGACAGAGGCAGGTGGGAGCCAGCTGTGCTGAGAAACCAAATCCTGAAAGGATCCCACAGAACCCTCTCAGGACCTGCAGCAAAATTTCTGTGGGAAGAGGTGCCCACTGAGGACATCTAGAAGCACAGCTTTGTCCGAATGATTGCTCTGATCTGAGCTGTGTCTGTTGGCCACACAGACCAGCTGGAGCCAGCAGCCAAGGGGCAGGGACTGCCACCCCGCAGCACTCCAAAGCTCCAGGGCACTGCAGGAGGGCTCAGCTGTACAGGCTGAGCACGGACCCCACACTCCAGGTGAACAGGATGCACCTGCCAAAGAGGGAAGGGACACGGGGAGGGAGCACTGCTCCCCAGGCAGCACAGAGACGGCCCAGCCCTCGCTGTGGCATCAGGGAGGGCGCTCAGGAAGGTGGAGTCAGCTCTGCTGTCAGGGATATTTCCTGCTCTCCCAAGCTGTGTCTCCCAGGGGAGGTGACAGCGGCTGGCAGGAGCGTTTGTGACCCAAACTCCCCATCAAACCTGCGAGCAATTCCTGCCCCAGAAAAACCTTGGAGAGAGCCTTCCCCCTCTCCAGGAACCTCTGGTGGCATTGCAATGGATCTTGCTACCACAGCACAGGCAAAGGAGCTCCCTTGCCCCACGGACTCACTGATGTTTCTGAAACCAGAACAGAGTTTCCCCAGGCTGGACACCCCGGGAGCCACACGGCCCCTGTGCTGTTGGCTGGGCATGCAGCTGTGCATGCAGCTGTGCCCTGTGCCACCCTGGGCCTTCATGGGGTTCTGGGGCTGGGCTCAGTACCTGCAATGGCTGGCTGCAGAAGCAGCACCTCCTGCCACAGCTCTCAAGAGTGGAGAGTGTCTGGCCTGGGTGTGCGAGCCCCTTTTGCTGTTGCTCCTGTCCCAGGGCCTCGGCAGCAGGGACGCGGCTGTCCCGGGCCGGGCAGGGGCCGCAGCCGTGCTGGGGGTCTGCAGCAGCACACGCGTTCCCCCAGCCCGGGATGGCGGTGCCGAACCAGTGCTGGCCTCGGCTCCGCCGGCGGGAGGGCCGACCTGGGGATGCTCCCGGGCGCTTCCCGTTCCCGCTCCTCTTCCCCCTCCCGCCCGGCAGCGGGTGCAGGGGAGCCCGCAAGGCCGCCGCTGCTGCTCGCACAGCCTCCGGCTCTGCGGGCCCCGGAGCCTCCCCTTGTCCCTCCCCGACCTCCGCGCCGCCTCTCGGGGTCGGCACCGCCGCCCCCTGCCCGTGCTCGTGTCCCTGTCCCCGTTCCCATCCCTCTCCCTTCCCTGTTCTCCTTCTCTGCCCGCGCCGGGCCTGGGCCGCGGGACCCCGTCCCTGCAGCGAGGAAGAACGTGCTCTTGCTCCATAGAAAATAATTTATTGAAATCACAACTATACACGGGCGGGCGCCAGCGGCAGCGCGGGCCCGGCCCGGCCCGGCTCAGCCCGGCCCAGCGGGCGGCCAGGGCCCGAGGGCCAGGCGGCCGCACTCCCCGTGGCACGGGCAGGACACGCTGCCGTATGTACAGAGTTTACACGGAATAAATAAGGTACATGTACACAGGAGCGGGAGCGGGCGCTCGGCCCCCCCCGCGCCGCCGCCACCCGCCCCAGGGTCCGGGAGCCCCGCCGGGCTCAGGGTCCGGGCGCCCTGCTCGATCTGCTGGTGCTGGCTGCGCACGGCGAAGCGATTGACGTGCACCGGGATGGGCACCACGATCTTGGGGTTGCGGACGGGCTCTCCCGAGCGGTTGCTGACGTTGCCGGCTTTGATGCGTTTCCACTTGGCGCGGCGGTTCTGGAACCAGATCTTCACCTGCACCTCGCTCAGCTTCAGGGCGTGTGCGATCTGCGAGCGCTCCGTCAGGCTCAGGTACTTCTTGCAGTGGAACTCCTTCTCCAGCTCCAGCAGCTGCTCGCTGGTGAAGGCCGTGCGGCGCCGGCGGCTCTTCCCGGCCCCGGAGCCCGGCGGGGGCTGCTCGGCTGGCGGGGCCGCCCTTGCCCTTGCCCTTGGCTCCCAGCGCCGCGCCGGCGGCCGCCCCGTCCAGGAAGGGCTCCTCCTCGCTCTCGCCCGCCGAGCTCTCCTCCTCCCGCTCGCTGCACGGCGTCGCCGCCGACTTCACCTCCAACTTCTCCTCGTCGGAGCTGTACGCCTTCCCGTCTGCGGGGCACACAGCGTCAGTGTCCGCCGGGGCGGCCCGCACCCGCACCCGCCCCGCCGCCCGCACCCGCCCCGCCCGGGGTCCCTCAGCTCCCGCAGCCGCCGGGGGAAGCTCTCCCCGCTCCCTCCCGAGGCTGCAGCTCCTCCCGCAGTCTCGGGCCCCGTCACTACCGCGTCCCGCAGCCCCGGAGCGAGTGAGCCCCAGCCCCTGCAGCAGCAGCCTCGCACCGGGTCCCGCTCCAGCCCCCAGCGCCCCGCTCCCCGCAGCCCGCCCGGCTGCAAGGGGCAGCGCCGACAGACCCGGCGGCCACCCGGGGGTCTGACGCCCTCAGCAGCTGCCCCATCCCCATCCCACGGGCCAGCCGTAGCAGCAGCACGGTCTCAGTCCAGCCGGGAACACCACAACCCTTCCAGGGCTTGGCTGGACCCTCACACAAGAAAGAACGCCCGTGCCTTGTCTCTCAGCTCAGCTCTCTCAGCTCAGCCCTCCCTGCCCCTTCCCAGTGCTCCAGACCATCGATGCTGTTAGGAAGCAGCCAGCCAGGAGCTGAGGGACTGTCCTGGAAACAGCACCCAGAGCCAGCTCCAGCCCAGCAAACCTCCCTGCAGGGCTCCACAGGACATGCGGTGGCCCAGTTCTGGCTCTCCCTCCCTGATCCAAGGATGCACCCAGCAGACCGTGCAGGCAGGGAATGAGGTGCTGAGGCAGCCGATGCTCAGGGCTCAGCTACGCCCAGCAGTGGGCAGAGAGCAGGACAGACCCTGCCAGCATCACACAACGGACAGCTCCTCATCCCGGGCCACCAGGCAGAGTGCAGCGCTTGGATCAGCACAGACTCCTCTGATAAGGTGCCTGTGAGGATATTGATGGGGTACTGGGGCATGAATCTCTTCCTTGGAAGCTTCTTGTGTCCCAAACTGCTGCCTGAATGATGAAACAGCCATGGAGCAAGGGAGGACACGGAGGGAGACAGACGGAGGAAAGGGGTCTGGGAGATGGTCACTTCCACAGTGGAAGGGCTCAAAGTGAGAAGATGCTCTCAGCCACAGACAGGGGTCATGAAGGGACAACCCAGAGCTCTGCACAAGCAGGTGAAGAAGATTTTCTGTCATGCTGAGACCAGAAGAGACCAGAACATTCCTCAAGTCTGACCCAAGAGCAGCAATCACTGCTGGAAGGAGTTGTCCTGAAGCACTGCTGCTCTATAAACTCCAACAGGCACAAGGAGAAGAAGCAGCTCCCCAAACTTCTGAGCAGTGTCCAGGCACTGGACCACTGGACCACTGGACCACTGGGTCACTGGCCACCTCATCTCAGTGGGAAAGGCAGAACAGCCTGACAGTGCAGGGTTTAAATGCACAAACAGAACTGCAGGAGACTCCTCGAGCCCAGAAGTCATTCCTGGTAGTCTGGCGACCGTGGAGTTCCCACATCCCATGTCAGCCCTGCAGCAAGCCCTTTCTGAGAGCAGGTGGGTGGCTTTGGAGATCTGGAATCTTCTCCCTGCTCTTCCTGCTTCCTACAGTGGGAAAGAACACCTTCATCTCAATCCTGCTGCAGAGTGATTTCTCTCTTCCTGAAGGTCAGGGGAAGAGATTTTCCATGTGCACAGAGGGTGAAGACCCAGAGAATTCAAACTCGTGGGGCTGAGGGTCAGCAGCAGGTGGCAAGGAGCACTCTGGCTGCCGTGGCACAGCCTCATGGAAGCACCTGGCTGAAGAAAAGGAGAGCTTTCACTTCTGTCCCACCTCTCTCTAGCAGAGCATGGGGCCTGACAAAGTGAGAGAGCTCTCATGAGGAACTCAGTGTTTTCCCCAAGGGCTCTTTAGGTCCTTCCCTGGCATTGCAATTCCCCAGGGATGGAGGGTGGCATCCCAGCAGTCACACCAGCAAACAGTGCTGGTTGGGCAGTTTGCTCCTGTCAGCCCGGGCTGTGCCCCAGGAGACTGCAAGAAGGGTGAGCAACATGATGGTTTGCAAAACAGGTGCTGTCTCTGAGTACTCTCTTCAGAAGCAGACTCCAAATTTTAAATGGAGCACTCTCACATCTGTGTCTTATAAAAGGGCTGGGTTTGCAATAAGGAACTTGGAACTATTTGATAACAGACTCTAAATTTTCATGAAGAAAATTGGTATATTGGTCTGTTAGTCACCTACTGTGTCCCCAGCAAGGATGGAATGAAGGCAGGGGATCCCACCCATGTGGTTGGGGTGTACTGAGACTTTCAAGGCCTTTGAACGTGCAGTGAAGCTGTCACAAAGCAAAGCATCATGACTGAAAAATCAACGAGGAGTAGTAGATGAAGAATAGGGTTGACCTGCTGGTTTGTTTTTCACAGCCACAGCCGTTCATTGATCTTGTCAAAGACATTGAAGGGAGTCCAAAGGAGGTCACAAAAATGCTCTGAGGGCTGGAGCACCTCTGCTGTGAGGCCAGGCCAAGAGAGTTGGGGCTGTTCAGTCTGGAGAAGAGAAGAAAAGGCTCCAGGGAAACCTCATTGCAACCTTTCAGTACTTAAGGAGGGCTTATAGGAAAGACAAAGAGAGACTTTTAAGTCTCTCGTGGTAGAACAAAGGGTGATGATTTTACCTAAAAGAGGGTCAATTACATTAGAAATATTCACAATGAGTGTGGTAAAACACTGGTACAGGTTGCCCAGGTAAGTGGTGGGTACCACATCCCCAGAAACACTGAAATCCAGGTCAGACAGGGCTCTGAGCAATCTGGTGTAGTTGAAGATGTCCCAGCCATGGCAGGGGTTTGGGCTAGGTGGCCTTTGAAGGTTCTTGCCCACCCAAACCATTCTGTGATTCTGTGACTGTGGATGTGGAGAGCGTGGTGAAGAGACTTGGGTGTCCCAGGTGACAAAGGTACCCAAGCAGCATCAGGAAAACCTGGACCAGGAATGGGTGCTGTGATGAGCCCTGTGTTGGTGAGCACACAGGGGAACAAGAGATTCCTCACCCTGTCCCTGACTGAACGTGCAGTCACTACACCAAACCAAGAAAGAGTTTCCTGAATCTGAGGAGATCTGCACAGCTCAGGAACAAACCTGCTCCCACACCAGGGGTGGAGACCTAGGGGTGTTAATACCCTCACACGAGGTGTGGAGACCTAGGGGTGTTAATACCCTCACACCAGGGTCACACCTTTGTGGCAGCTGTAGAAATAAACCAGCTTCAAGCTTTGCTGCTTCTCACCACCAGTTTTCCTACGTGCCTCTCCCTGCTCAAGAAGGGTTGCTGGAAGCAGATTTCAAACCCAGTGGATGCAGAGGGAAGTCCTAAAATAGTGCATTGATTCCTTTGGCTGATACAGGAAGCAACTGATCCTGTGTCCACAGACACCTGCATGATGGAGGCACTAACAGAGCCTGGGGACAGAAGCAGTCACTCCAGGGTATAAGTCACTAAATGTCACAAAACTATCAAAAGGGGACATTTATCCTTCACAAGGTTCTTCTACAGGTAAAAATCCTGTGGAACATCTTGCCATCTTGATGTGGCTGGTGTCAAGGTTATCCCTCCTTTCTGGTGGACTCCAGGGGAGATTAGATAAGGCCACAGAAAACAAATTAGTCAAAGTTTACTAAATATAAACTTCCCTACTAAATATAAACTTGCCCACATCTGGGCAAGGAAGTCCCAGATGTGCAGATGGTCGGATGTGAGGGAAGTATCATTTTAGAATTGACCATTGAACAGGTTGTGCTCTCTTGCTCTTCCCTGATCAATTGCTTTGGCCAGGGCCACGGACTGGGTGTGAGTTGCAAACTGCCTTAGAGACCGTTTTGGATGACTCCTGTTGACATAAATCATCTTTCTATTCCTTAATACTGGAAAAAGCTCACAACAACCCTCCTGAGTTTCCTCTAAGATGGTTGTAAAACAAACCCCACTGTCCATCTCCAGTTCTGTCTGGTACAGCCAGGAGAAACGTTAGGTAAGGAGAACGTGGGCACATTTGGCCTGACAAATCCTCTTGGACCTGGGCAGAGCAGCCCACAGGACTGGGTGCACATTCTGTGCAGAAGGACAAACATCCCTGGTGGCTCCAGAGCAAGCCCAGTGCTCAGAGGCAGCTGGGGATGAACAGCAGTAGCAAGACATCCTCCCTTCCATCATATGATCCAGCTGCAACAGGAAAAGTCCTAGAGGCAGGATTTCTTGGATTCAGAAGTGGCCAGAGTCTGGGACAGTTCATCTGAGTCCCTCGGGAGGAGGGACCATCTTGGGCTCAGTTATTGGGGAGCCATGGAGGGAGATCAGGCACAATGCAGTTTGTCTGCTCACAGAATGGAAAGATGAGCTTGTACAGACCTGGGTTTTGGCCAGGGCAGTGCTGTCCCCGAGAAGACTTTCACACAAAAAAAGTAAGATTGCATTGGGCTTTTAACTCAGCACAGAGGGCGAGGAGCACGGGGGAGCACCCAATAACCCACAAAGGCAAGGGGGAGGCAGAATGTCCCCATTGTCCTCCTCGGAGTGAGGGGTACCTGAGTGGGTGAAATGCTCCTCTGGGGGACAAACACGGCAGGGCAAGGAGGACACCTGGGCTTACCCAGGAGAGACTGAGGAGAGGATGGAGAACAAACGGCAAAGCACCGCGAGAAGCAGCAGAGATTCTCTGCACACAGGCACGCCAAGAAGCCTGTGAGACAAAGGTGGATCCCAGGAGTGGCCAGGAGAGACAGCTCCAGAGCGGCCACGCCAGAGCAGCAGCAGCTGGCTCGTCTGTGTTTGCCGCAGGGACCCCTCACGGCCCGTGCTGCAGGACCGAGGGAGAAGAGGTGAGTGCTGGACCCGGCTGGGAAATATGGAGCAACAAGTCTCTGAGGCAGCGCACAAAGGCGAGGACCCCGACGAGAGCCGTTCCCGGCCGCACCGGGGGTCCCGGGAGCGGCGCTGCCGCCTGCCCGCGCCGTCAGGCTGAGCCGGTGGGCGCGGCGGGCAGCGCGGAGGAGAGCGGGGCTGCGGGGCGGCCGCGGGACCGGCTCCACCGTCAGCCCTGCGGGGCGGGCTCGGGGGAAACTTCGGAAAGCCGGGAGGCACCCGCCCGGGCCGCGGCACCACGCTGGGGACAAGGCGCAGCCCCGCGCCGCACCGAACGGGACCGGGACGGGGACCGGCACCAAGATCGGTGCGGGCGGGGAGGGCTGCGGACCGAGCCGTGGGACGCTCCGCCGCCTTCCGCCTCGCCCGCCCCGGGCCGAGTGCCAGGACCTCGGAGAGCTCCGTGCAGCCGGCCCGGCCGCGGCGCTCCGGTCCCGCCGTGGGTCCCCCAGGACCGGCCGCTCTCCCGCCCCTCCTGCCCCGCGGCCCGGCCGAGGCAAGCGAAGTTTGGCGCCCACCCGCGCAAGCTGCGGACCGGGCCCGGGACGGAGGGGAATCGGTTCGGCAGTCGCGGGCAGGTCCCGGCGAGCCCCCGACCCTCAGGTACCGCTGGGACGGCGGACAGGACCCGGGCAGGGCTCCCCGAGGCTGCGGAGGTGCGGCTGAGGCGGGCGGCCGCTCTCCGCCGGGCAGGACGGGCCCGCGCCGCTCTTACCTGCAAGGCCGGGGAAGGGGTCCGGGAAGTGCAGCGGCGGCTCGGCCGGGCCCTTGTCGCGGCCCGGGGGCAGCTCCTCCGCCTCCAGGCCGTCGGCGCCGCGCCGGCAGCCGGCGTCGGGGGTGGCTCGCGGCGGGGGCAGCTCCTGCGGCGGGTAGAAGCCGTCGGGGGGCTCGGAGAAACTGGGCAGGGCGGTGGTGAGCGCCACCATGGAGGGCACGGCCTGGCCCAGGCTGGCGCAGAAGGTGTTGGTGAGGCGGCCGGCGAAGGAAGCGAGCGGGGCCAGCGGCGGCAGCCCCGACTGCAGCGGGGCGTGGGACAGCGCCTGCGGCAGCACCAGCGGCCGGTACGGCATGAACATGGGGTACCCGGTGTACAGCAGGTGCCCGGAGCGCGGCGGCGGCGTCCCGATCAGCGAGTCGATGGAGAAGGCGGTCCCCTGGCCGCCGGGTCTCTGCATGGCGAGCGGGCGCCTCCGGCTCAGCCGGCACCAACTTTCCGGCGAGCTCGGGCCGCCGCCAACTCGCCGCGATCCCGCCGCCGCCGGGCCCCGCCGCCGCCGCGGCCCCGGCCCCGGCCCGCGCCCTCCGCCTCCCGTGGGCTCCGGCGCCCGGCGAGAGCTGCCGCCCGCCCGCCCGCTCGCTGGCTCGGCGCGGCGGAGTGGAGGCGCGCTCGGAGCCGCCCGCCCGCCCGCCCCGCCGCGGGGGGGCCGGGCCGGGCCGCCGAGGGGAGGGGGGAGGAGGGGAGGGGAGGCGGGCGGGGGTGTCGCCCTCTGCTCTCATCCATCTTCTGCACATCACGGTCGAGTTCCTCCTTCAGCGCCCGCTCCGGCGGGGCAGGGCGCCCCGCTCCCCCGGCGCGGCCGGCCCCTGGGAAGGCGCCTCCCCCTCCCGCCTCATCAGCTGTTATTAATGGTGATTGATGATTAGCAATTACGGGGCCAGGACAAGGGTGCTTTTGTGGCGACGGGACAGGACGGGACGGGGCCGCGGCCGCGGCGCTCTCCGGGCCCGGGCCCACGGACGGGGCGAGCCGGCTCCGCTCCGCTCCGCCCGGCGCTGCCCTGGCTCTCGCAGCCGGACCCGAGCCGGCGCTCCCGGCAGCTCCTGACGGCCGAGCCCGCGGGGAGTGGCCCGGTGACGGCGGCAAAGGGCGGGCTCCAGCGCCCCGACGGACCGGCCCCGGCCAGGCACCGGCCGCCCCGTGCCAGGGCTGCGCCGTGCCGTGCCGTGCCGTGCCGTGCCGTGCCGTGCCGCAGACCTCCCGCCGCCGAACAGGGCGCGGGGAGGGCCAACCACGGGGCAGGGTCGGGACTGCCCCTTTCTCGGCCCCGGAGCCGTCAGCTCGGAGCGGGGTCTCCGTGAGACCGACGGGCCGGGAGGAATGCGGCGCCTCCCGCAGACGCACTCGGGCCGGGGCGGGAGGGGGGTGTGTGTACCCTGAAATGCCCCCTCTTGCTGTTCTCCCGCTGCCCCGACACCGCTCGGGCCCCCGCACTCCGTTTGCCGGACTCGCCCCGGGTTTGGCCAGCGGCCCCGGCGCGCATCGCTCCATCCGCGGAGCCGGCGAGACCCGTGCGAGTCAGCAGCTCCCGAGCGGCGGCGAGGGCTCCGCTGTGCTCTGTGCCCGCAGGAACACCGCCTGCCCCTCGTGGGGAGTCCCCACGCTAAAACAGAGCTCCCACTCTCTCCCTCCCGCTCTGCATTTGGGTTGTCCTCTGCCTACAGAGAGCTGCTCACCAGACCTGCAAGAGGCAAACTGAAGGCGCTTCAGAGGAGTATCAGGATTTTTAAAGTGCTTGGAAGCCAAGAAATGCAAGCTGAAGTCGTGTCTGTGCTCCCTCCAGCTGTAGTTTCAGTGGCACAGTGACACCCCAGACCTCCAGCTCTCACCTAGGGTATTCATCTTCCCAAGCCCCCTGTGTGTTCCTGCTGCATTCCCCCTTTGGCCAGGGATGCAGCACCCCTGGCTGCTTAGCTACGCAGGCTCCCTGGTGGCATTGATAGCTCTGTAAACTCGTGGATCTCTCCACCATCACCTTCTGTTCTCCCTGAGGAGGAGTGGAACTTTGGAGTGCGTGTTTTCTGTGGGACGGGACAGCCCAGCCTTGGAGTTGGACACTTGGATCCTGTGTGGAGCATTTAAGTGAGGCAAAATGGGCCCAGAGTGCTGCCAGTGGGGTACCCAGCCTTCCTCCACTAAACAGGCACCATCTGAATCCCCAGGGCCCAGATATGACATCACACAGACTCCTCCTTCTTTCCTGTCTTTTGTACCTTTTCCTGTGGCACATCCTTGTGGTCCCAAAGAATTGATTCTCCACAGCAAGAACGGCCCTGCTCCAAGTCAGGAAAATGGGTGTGGAGAAGTCAATGGTGAAATAATCATCCAGGCTCAAATATTGAATGACAAACCTGGGGCCTGGCACAGGGGATCCCTGTCACCTCTCTGATGCAGACACCTCCTGCCCTTGGATCACTGAGAGTGAGAGATGCTCACCTTTGTCACTGACTGGCTGTGGCCCCTCCTCCAGGGTTAGGGCCCAGATTCCGTGCTGGGAAGGATCATGGCAGTGACAAACATCTGGATGAATCCCTCCTGAGCAGCTGTGACACAATAAGGGACATGGCTCCAGATCTGCTGGTCAGCACACAAGTTCTGTCTGTCCTTGCTCTCCTGTCTCATCCACCCGATGTTGGTGGTAAAGGAACCTTCAGGTTGGAGCCATCACACATCTTGGGTCCATTCCCTGCTATGAAAGCACCTTAGACCATGGAGAAACTGAAAGCAGAGCCGTGTGCTGCTGGATCTCGAGATTGCACTCAAAGGGCCCAGATCCAGGCTGTGCAAGCGGCTCTCTGACTCCTGAGCAAATACAATTTGATCACTTGTTCGATGAACCTTTTCTGTGTAACCAACCCACACCTCACACCTACAGAGAGGTTACCAAGATACTCGAGAGCAACAGGAAATTTCTCTCTTTAGTGACCTTGGTGGGGAACCGAGCGAGCTGGGGGTGAGCTGTGTCTGCCATGAGGGAGGATGGCAGCCCATGCCACAGCGGCAGGTCCTGCCTGGGGACAGCAGCACAAACTCAGTGCTGCCCGTGCCCACAGCAGCAGGTCCTGCCTGGGGACAGCAGCACAGGCTCAGTCAGTGCTGCCCATGCCACAGGGCAGGTCCTGCCTGGGGACAGCAGCACAGGCTCAGTGCTGCCCATGCCCACAGCGGCAGGTCCTGCCTGGGGACAGCAGCACAAACTCAGTGCTGCCCGTGCCACAGCGGCAGGTCCTGCTTGAATACAGCAGCACAGGCTCAGTCAGTGCTGTCCATGCCCACAGCGGCAGGTCCTGCCTGGGGACAGCAGCACAAACTCAGTCAGCGCTGCCCGTACCAGAGGGGCAGGTCCTGCCTGGGGACAGCAGCACAAACTCAGTGCTGTCCATGCCCACAGCAGCAGGTCCTGCCTGGGGACAGCAGCACAGGCTCAGTGCTGCCCGTGCCACAGCGGCAGGTCCTGCCTGGGGACAGCAGCACAAGCTCAGTGCTGTCCATGCCCACAGCGGCAGGTCCTGCCTGGGGACAGCAGCACAAGCTCAGTGCTGCCCTCTGCACAGCAGCAGCTCGCACCCTGTGAGCCCTTACTGATGTCTCCAAGACGAAGGTTCTGTTTACCTGATCATACACTGGCATTACCTGCAGCCCCCACCTCCCTTCAAGCACTGAGTCTCTGTTCTGTGCTAGTGGCAGCAAGGAAAGGCTTCCAGAGGGGTGGGAAGCCAGGCAGGAAGGGCTGTAGCCAGGCAGGGGCTTCACTGACCGGGGTGCATTCCCACAGGACCTGGGGAAGGTGAGCAGAGCAGATCTGATGACAGAAGGTTGCATCCTATGGATTGGCCCCAGCCCTGGAAAGCCAAACCTCCAGGAGGGGGGAATGTGCTCAGGGCCCCAACAATTGAATCCACTTCAGTTTACTTTGTCTCATGAGACTTTGCAGTACAGGTAGAAGCTCATGTGCAAACAGTAAAGCAAAGATTCAGAGAAGGATATGTTGAAGGACTGCAGAAAAAAAAAAAGGTTGTAAGAATAATAAAGCAAAGATTGTGCTGCCATACTGTCATGTGTCCATCAAATGGGACAGAGCTCCCACATCCACCATCCTCACAGGGGGAGCCAGCTTGGAAAGAGGGTCCAGGTTGCACGTCCACCCACTGGACTTTCATGGGCTTTCACAATTTCAATTTTGCAACCTCTGTCTAATCTTCCACAGTTTCTTGCTGCCTGGTGAAATGCAGTTTCCATGGCTTCCACTTGAGGCTCAGACCTCTGCTGCTCAAATGCTCTCTGGGCATCTTTCCCTCCCCACACACCTGTGCAGAAAGCCCCTCAATTCCAGTTTAAAGGGCTCCATCCCTCCCTCTCAAGAGCCAGTGTGTGCCTGCAGACAGACTGTCCAACACACCAGGTACAGCAGAAATATGAATTCTGTGTGCAATTTGTAAAGCCCCTGGTCTCATTGCACTCAGCTGTCAATGGAGATCTCTCAGGACCTCGCTACATTATCAGACACTGAGTTAAAGGACAGTTTCAGGAGGAGACCTGCTCTCTCCTGTTTCGGGGTCACTGTGTCATGGCTTGTGTTCTTCAGTCTCAGCACGTGGTCCTGAGTCTCACCAAGCTGGGCCCTGAGTGCTGAATTCAAGTCCAGCCTCTGCAAGCAGCACCTTCAGCAATCACAGACCAGCCTGGCCCATCTCCTCCATCCTCAGTCTGCCTTTGCTTACCACCTCTCTTCTCTGATTTCTGCATCAGAACTGCTCAAACTTCCTCCTCCTCCTCCTCTCCATTCCTTGCTGCAGACATGTGAACATGGAGAATTCCGTTTGCCTGCTTTTCTGGAATCAGTAGGAAAGGCTGGGAAGGGTCCTGCTGAGCACTTGGCACTTGGGACACAGTGTCTGTCCTGAAGATGGTTCATGGCCTGTCTGGTCAGCACAGGGATCCTGGGAGAAAACCATCAGCCTCTAAAATGTCCTTGTTCAGAGTGTGCAAAGTGGGATCCTCAGAGGTTGTTTAGTAAGAAAAATTCGATCCTGTGCTACTGGGCAGACAAAGAACCACCCTGGCCAGCTCTCCTTTCTGAGGGGAGAGTCTGGAGTGTATTCCTGATGCACCAGCTGCTGGCCAAACACAGGCCAATTAATTTTTGCTGTATCTGTAATGAGTAAAGTTCTGAACAACACAGCACAGCAACCACAACTGCAACAGTTAAAGTGTAATGACAGACTGGGAAATGAAAGCAGGTCTTCCTAATGGAAACTGCTATGCAGTCTTAACTTTATGCCTCTACCTGCTCCACTTACTATCTCTGCACGGAATCTGGCACAACAGGGCTAAATCTGGTCACAGCCTCTAGGCATTCCTGCAATATAGCTGCTAAACATATTAAAAGCAAGAGTAACGTAAAATTATTTACTCAAAGTTTGGGAAGTCTAGAGAACAGGCTGGCTGTGACCACGATGGCTAGACCTGGCCATAGAGCCATAGTTAGAGAAATGAAAATCCAGGATCCTCACTGACAGTAGCAAGAGCCTTCCCAGGTGCCTGGGTCTGCTGTTGACAAGATCTCAGACCAGAAATGTTTGTTTCTGTAGTCCTGGGCAAGGTTGACATGTTCCTTTCACATATTTCTTTGAGGATTGTTCTTAGGAGAGCCAAGCCCTCCCTCACTCCTGGGTTTGGATCCTGCTCAGGGAGAGGGATGTTAGACAAATTCTTTAGGTATTTTATGGGGCTTCTAAGGCACAGGGCTGGTACCTCTTGCATGTTTAGCCTGGAAGCAGCTCTGTGCACTGCTCTGCCCCAGAAATTATGTGAGCATGGCACTCCAGAACCTTTCATTCAGAAGACATCCATCATCTGCAGGTCACTATACAGACATGCATCCCCTGGCTCTGTGAGAGCCTGTAAGCAAAGCTGGTGTTCTCAGAGTGCAGGATTCAGAGCAAAATGGGTTATGCAGCACTGTGCACAAGATAGGCTGGCACATGAGCATTGTTTCCTCAGCTGGGAGCACAGACCAGTCAAAAGCACCACTGAAAACAGCCCAACTCCATCGCCTGTGTGCCCTTCCCTCAGGTATTTATCCACACTGATGAGATCCCCTGGTGCCTTCCCATCTCCAGGCTGAACAGCTCCAGCTCCCTCAGCCTTTCCTCATAGGACAGATGCTCAGGTAATTTTTCCATGTTAAGATATTGTTATTTTGTCACTGCTCAGGTTTCTCCAGCTCCAGGTCCTTGAGATGGTTTTTGTTGGTCATTTCCTTGTCTTGCTGCCTTCTGCTGCCACTGCAAAGTTACACCAAGCCTGCTTTTATTGGTACATTTGCTGGTGATTCTTTTAGTGACCTGAAGCACCCACGCCTGGTCAGCAGCTGCAGGTGACACTGCTGACATGTGGCAATGAGCCAGAGAACAGAGGGGCTGACAGCCCAAAGAGCACCAGAGTGCAGAAGGGATCTGCTCCCCAGGGTTCAGCTGTGGAGCACGGCACCTCAGGAGTATCAGCCTCTGCTGCAGCTCCTCTGGATGGAATCAGGGGCAGGGAGGATTTGGAATCGAGCTCCTCACAAGGAAAGACCAGAAGCCCTCGGCAGTGGGACAGCTGCTGTCAGGATAAGCAAACCCCCAGCACGAGCCCAGCAAAGCTCTGCTTAGGGGGGCTGTGCTGCTGTGGGGTCACAGCTTGGGGTGGACACTGAGGTTCCCTGAGCCAGGGCACCTGGCAGTGCCTCCTCAGGGGGGAATCACAGCCGGGGTTGTCGGGCACCCCCTGAGGTGCTCCTGTGCTGGGGGAAGGATGGGGTTTGCCTTTGTGCCTCACATCCAGCCCCGGGGTCCTTTGGAGCTCCTGGCCACTGTCCATCCCACTCAGGTGAAACACGCTTGGTGCTGCCAAACAGCTGAGACGTCAAAGCTAAAGCTTGTGAGAGAAGCGGTGAAAGAGCAAATATTAACTTAATAAAAGCATCATCCCCGTTTATTCCAGAATATCTTTCTCAGAAACCACTGCAGGCAGCACATTCAGAGCAAGGAAGCTGATAGAGCCCGTGCAGACCAGGGGGGTCATGGTGAAGGAAACTCGGGTTAAGTCAGAGCTGTCAGTGGGGTGTGAATGGAGAAGGGAAACTGGAACTTCTTATCCTGGGGCCAAACACAGTCCCAGCGGTGACAGCAGCTTGTGGCAGCCCAGTGAAGGTTCACAGATCTGTAGTAAACCAGTCTGATCTCTGGGATTGGGCCGAGGACCATGAGGATGAACCCTGGTCAGGCTAGGGCAGATGTGATTTAAAAATAACCCCTGAGATAAAAAAAACCCTACATCCACCATGATAACCTCTTCTAAGATGCAATTAACTAGAAGGTTAATTGCCCTTGCAATTAAAAATATCTCATTTCTAATATGTGTTTGCCCAGCTTCAATTTCCAGCCACTGGATCTGGTATTACCTCCAAGTGCCACTCGAGGGTCTGACAATGCTGAATGAGCCCTGCAGGGAGGCTGAGCAGGAAGGCACAGTAGGGTCCAGCAGGGGGGTCAGGGGACAGAGAAGGGTCCCTGGCACTCTTTGGGAGGGGGCTCTCAGCCCCTCATGCCCTGTGAACCCCGAACTGGAGAACGGGCACCCACACCTGCACAAAGGACTCTGAGGAGCAACCTTGGTGTGTCCAACCCCCCCATCTCCACATCTCCCGCTGCCAGGAGCCTCTGCAGCCCCCCACCCCCTCGTGCTGCTGCTCTGCCCCCCTGCTCAAACCTTCTGAAACATCCCAGAGCTGGCTGGCCTGCAGCAGAGAGCCCAGAGGCCTGCAGCACTGGGCACCTGCCCCAGGTGTCGGTGCGCAACACATTCTGCATAATGAAAACCAATAACTTGGTAAATATTTCTGCTCTGCATTTGAAGCAACTATGTGCAATATTCATATTTTACAGTGGTAATGAAATACTTTCTATTCCATCAGTAATTAAGGAAGATGCTAAACTGTGTAAGTAACAATTTTTATAATGTGCAGGAGAAGAGCTTACATCCAAGAGTATTTAATTGGCTAATGAGTTCACTGAACCATTTATTTTTTTTCTTTATAACAAATCATGGCACACAGGGGAACTTAAGATTACTAGGGGGAAAAATACCAATGTCTTGTCAGTATTTAAATGTGTTCACATGGATATCCAAGAAACTACACAGCAGTTAGTCCAACATACCTCCCAAGCAATCACACACAAGCAGTCAAAGGATGTCCTGGGTAAGTTAGTAAAGCTAGAACCCCATTAAATGTAATTTGAAGGAGGTACTTTCAAATGATTCTATGTAACTTTTTAATAAACCTACAAGTTTGATAGCACTAATGAGAGAGATGGGCCATGCTTAGAAACATCTAAGTCAGTTGACTAATTCTAATTCTGGCATTCTAATAAGAAAAATTGGCTGTATGCTAAAGTATACTGCAGTCAGTGTCCTCAGGATTAACAGATGCAAAAGAACTTGGTGGCTGAGGAGACTTACCTTACACTGACATTTGCCAGGTATAGCTCTAGCTCTGTTCTCTTCACATATCAATGATTTATGCTGTTAGCAATCATGGAGAAATAAAAACCAATTGCTGCTAAAATTATTGGAATGGATAAAAATGGATTGTTGGGATGGTAAAAGTAACAGGTGGCACTTGCTCAAGACAGCCTTATCTGGGTTGCTGGAAACAGCAGGTTTGTGAGCAGCCTGGTTGGCTACACTGAGGTATGAAGTGCAATATATGAGTAAGAAGAATGGGGCTTCACTTTAAATCACGGATGGCATCAGGGATGTAACAAGTCTGAAAACACCCGAGGTTGCCACGTCTGCCCTCCGAGCACAGACCACACTGACTGGAGGCCATCACTGCTCAAGCCTCCCCTTGGGCCATGCAAATGGTCAAATCACATCAGATATGAATCCAAAAATCCTGAGCATTTGTGTGGCCCTCAAGTCCACAACAAACAACCCTCACACAATCACAGCCCTGTTTTGGGTGCTGTGCACAGCTGCCCTCCCTCCATCCCCAGGGATGCACTGCAACAAGCAAAGGCCCAGGGAAGCTCTGTGTGTGCAGTCAGGGCTGGGTGACAGCTTCCACGCAGGAACAGCACAGCTGAACACAATTCCAGCCCAAATAGGGAGAGAAATAGCACGGATCTGTATGGTTTTAAATGATATGATTAAGAGAAATAGACAATTGTTGTCCATATATTCTTACGTGGCATCAAATGAAATATGACAGTGACAGCAGAAAGAGAAATAGAGGGAGGTGATGAACACACTGTGCAATTCTTCTCTCCTTGCCACAAACATCAGAATGCTCAAATATACACAGGTCCAGAAAATGACTGGTCAAATTTATGGCAGAAAAAAATAAAATCTCTCCACAACCAAAAAACACAAAGTTGCATTTTTGACTCAAAACTACCTAAGAAGCAGGTTAGAACTCAGGGTGGAGACAGACATGCTGGCAAAGAGCTTTTCTCTTCTTGCTTTGCCTGTAAGTACCTTACTGTTAACCCCCATTATGGCCTCTCATGCTCTTTACTGAGGAACAGGAAAAATCGAGTGGGAGTCAAGCAGGTGCTTGAGGCTGGGAGCCTGCAGAGAGTGCTGGTTGTCTGTCAGAGGGGGATACCAGGGACGGGCAGGGCTTTGGCTGCACAAGGAGGGTCAAAGCAGGATGCAGTGGCTGCAGCTGGGATGGAAACTTTTGTCTAGAGCTGGGATGACTCTTTCCCAGAGCTAGGATGACTCTTTCCCAGAGCACATCACCCGAATGGCTGCACTGAGAATTCCACAGTGGGCTCACATGGCTCCAGCCCCTCCTAAGAGTGCATCCTGCCATGACTGCTCTGCTGACAAACCCAGGTGGGTGCTGAGGCAGGAGCACCAGCCTGTGCCCAAGAGGCATTTCCAGCAAACCCAGGACACAAGTGACCAGCAGCTGCCTGTGCCTGTGGCAGCTGATAAAAACACACCAGAACCTCGTGCCCCTGTGCTAACAACCCCCTGGTGTTCGGTGTTCTCAGTGGAGACCACAGCCCTCCCACTCAGGGTGGTTAAATTTCCCTGGCAAACTTGTCCCTGTGAGTCCCACATCCAGTGCTGCATTAGGGATTTCCCCTTCAGAAACCTGAGAAAATAGCAAAGCTTGTTAAATTTCCAGAATGTGCTCTGGAACATTAAACCTTTTAAAACCTGTTCTTGTAAATGTTTTTGAAAATCAATTGCCAATCAATTAGCATAACTGAGTTGAAATCAGAGCAGTTGCACTCACCCTGTATCTTAGCTTGAACCTTTCTGATTGTTTCCATTTGCCAAAGGGCTGGAGCTCCCAGAAGCTTTTCTGGTGGATTGGATTGGTTTGATTTGGTTTAGTTTTTTCCCCACCAGTTGCCTTGGTCATGCTGTAAAAGGTTCTCCCTTTTTCCTAGCAGCCTCACATGCCTTGAAGACTGTTACCCAGTGGTATCCTTATGCATAATGAACTTGTGCCCTTTCAATTTTGGTAGGAGCACAGACAAAATTCAGTTTCTGAAGATGTGTGGCCAGGGATGGCCTGTTCCTCTCAGCCACCCACCCGACCCCAGCCCTCCCAGGCAGACTAGGATGCTCTGTCTGCACATCTGGTGGCTCTGAGAGGAGCCCTGGAAATGTACCTGCAGCCCCCATGGGTGCTTTGCTGCAGCAGGTGCCTGTCTGGGCCACAAAACCTTTGCCCAGGAAGGACAGGGAGGTCCCAGAGCTCCACCTGCTCCTGCATTTGCAGAAACCAGACCCTGTGGGTTCATCTCTTCCCACTGGAGGAGCTGGAGCTGCCCTCATCAGCCCGTGCAGAGCAGCCTTAGAACAGGCAAAAGCAACCAGCAAGACCCGGGGAACAGCTACAAGTAACAACTGCAAAATAAAGCAAACTATTAAATTAAAGTCTTCCCTATTTTCAGGAGATATTATTATGGCTGAGCATGCATTACAGAGCACAAATTCCTGCAGGCATAGGGACAATGTTGGGGAGAAGGATGGCGTACCTGTCCAGGTGTGCTGCTCTGCAGGCTGCCTTCAGACCAGGACACCAGGTCAGGCGAAGGCAATCCCAGATTGTGCTGCCACCAAAAAGGACAGACCTTCCTGTTTCTGCTCCTCCTTCACTCATGGACATCCTCTGGCCAGAAATGAACTCTCTAAAGTGGTGATTAGACTTTGGGAACAAGATCACTGGCCCTGGTCACATACACAGATCACACGAGCAGACAAGGCAGGAAGGAGGTAACTTCAGACTCCATTCCTACACTGGTGCAAGGGAAATGCTCTACTGGTCCATGGTGACAGGGCAGGCCATCATCCCTGTATTTAAAAACTTTGGCTCCCCTGTACACTTCATCCCAGTTTTGCAGATCGTTGTGGCCACCTGAAGCCAACACCTCACCTCTTTGCCCCTGTATGTCATAAAGCACATAGTTAAACCTTCCTGAGACACACCATCTCTGTGCTGCAATAGCACCCACACAGGCAGGCACAACTGCTTTCCAGGCACCTTGTGTGCACCTGTACCTCACGAGCACCTCCCTCTCATGCCCTGTTAGCATTCCTGCTGTGGCACATCAGCAGTGCAGGCTCATTAGGAGCAGCACCATCAACCTCTCCGTGTGATTTTGTGATTTTGGGCTCACCTCCTCAGAGCAGCAGGGCGTGACAATGACTGAGGGCACCGAGCGTCAGCCCCTGTGCCCAGACAGGCAGGAACAGACAGCACCTTTGGGCCTGTCAAACAGCTCTGCCTTCAGAGCTGCTTGTTGCAGTCCTACTGTGGATGTGGCTGTGAGGAGAGGCCAGCCAGAACGAGTGCAGCAAGAGGAGAGACCCACAGTCTGCTGCCCTGGGTACCTGTGCTGGCCACAGCTCAAGGGACTCCTTGAGCCAGAAGCAGAAATGGAGTTTGTTATGGCAGATCTTTAAAGGATGGATAGTGCTTCCTGTTCTTTACAACGTGTCTGGAAGCTGCAGGATAAAACATTTCCCTTTACCTTGTTGAGTGCAGTGCAGCCCAGGCTGCAGTGTGACCCTGCACGGTGCTCTGTGTGCCGGCTGCTCTCTGCCCAGGGGAGCAGCACCTCAGGGCACATTCCTCCTCCCCCAGCAGTGAGGTACGGCCATCCTGCCCCAGTGAGGCCATCCCGCCCCAGTGAGGCCGTCCCGCCCCCAGTGAGGCCATCCTGCCCCAGTGAGGCCATCCTGCCCCAGGCTCCTGAGCCAGGTAACCCACACATTGTACCTTCATGAAAGGGGTTTGATTGGAACACCTACCACATATTTCCCTCTGAGAGGCAGGTGGGTGCACAGGTCTGAGCACAAATGCCACCATCTGTGGCACGTCAGGTGAGCTCTGTCAGCACAGTCTTCAAAGAAACGTAGAAGTCGTGCTCAGGCAGGTATAAAGAACAGGATTTATTCCAAACACCTTTGGGTACAGACTAAGCAACTTGACTAAAGACAGGATCACAGCAATCATCCAGGGCACCAGAGCTGCCTAGTACAGGGTAGAATATTTGGATTTGGGATAGGGAAACTGATATCCTGCTGCTAAGCCTGTGATCCATGCAGTGTCTTTGCCCCTTGTACCACAAAAATGCCCTAATTCCCACACCTCCTTTTGTTAGTCTGGAGTCTTTCTGGATTAGTATGGACAAAAATGCTCCAAAACAGGTGCATGATGCAGGGCACAAGGCTGGTTGGGACTGGGACACAGCAACAGGCTTGGCACAGGGGCTGATGTGGCAGGCAGGAGTGAGGGAAAGGGGGTAGCTGGGAAAGCACAGACTGCATTGGCAGGAAGGGAACACCTGCACAAAAAGGCACAGCAGGACTGGAACTGCCACCCCTAGTAGAGAACGTCCTCGAAGCCCAGCAGCAGGAACTGGTGCAGGGCACTTGGCAGATGTAGCTGGGACAGGACCAGAAGCAGCCGGCCCTCCAGGAGGGTCCTGAGGGTGCAGCGAGCCAGGTGCTGCAAGGAGCGAGGTCTGTGCCCCAGGGAGAAAAGTGACTGGTAGAAACATGGGTATTTCTACAGAGAGAAGAAAGGACCAGAGGCATGCAAAGCTGAAGATATCACCCGGGGACCAGAGGTAGAACCAGACATCCACTTGTCTCACAATGGAACATCCTCCCTGTCCCCAACAGCACCACCCCTGTATCCTGCAGCCCCGCACGGCCAGCCCCAGCTCTGCCCAAACCCCTCCAGGCCCAGATGTCCCTGGCAACCCATCAGAACCTGAACATGTGTTCGTCAGTCAGTGTTCATTCCCTTACCTGTACAACCTCTGCTGGAACTGCTTCCACCCAGTCCTCAGTGACACGCACGCGGGTGTAGCTGTTCACCAGGGCCTCGATGACACGCGGGCAGGTGTGGCAGTACCGCAGCACCTGGCCAGGGACAGAGTGAGGCCTTGAGAGGCTGCCCAGAGCAGGGCTGGGCAGTGTTATAGGAATAAAGTAGGTATTTATGAAAAGGCCTTCAGAGGATACACCCTGGGCAGTACAGGAGCCTGGCTGTGGCTCCACCCAAGATGGATGATGGGTCATATGTTGTCACATTTTTATAAGTTTTGGTCCATTTACATATTGGGGTTAATTTTCCAATTACAGCTTCAGGTTATGAAGTTCCATCCTCCCTCAATTGGCTGTTGTTTATACTTTTTGGGCCCGAAGCTGTAACGGTGTCCTTGGCTCTGGGGCTGGAAAAGGAATTTGTCTGACTAAACTGCGAGGAGAACTGGCTAACACTTTATATGAAGTTCAGAGTTATATACTAATGCAGTACAGAACCTGGAAAATATGAAAGCTAAAATTTAAGGCATCAAGAGCAGGTGATCACCATCATTGGGTAATATCCTGCAAGCCCCACTGTCACCTCCTAAAGTACTGCTCAATGCAGATGTGGTAAATGTGGTGAACTTCAGTCCTTCCCTCATGCTGACCCAGGAGAGAAAAACCACTGCAGGTATGAAGCACCAGAGCATCCCTCCTTACACGAGGAGGACTGAGCCATCACTCAACACACACAGCATGGCTGCCTTCAACCATGGCTGCCTTCAGCACAACTGGGCCCCCACAGCTTCTCCTCAGACACAGGGACCATCGTGCATGGCTGGGATGATGGTCTCCATCAGCTTCCCTGCTGCAAGTGTTCATGAACACCAACACTGCTTTACACCAGGCCCCTAACCTCACATGTCAGAGCATGAGCCATTCCAGGGCAGGGACTGGCACTCATTTTATGATCAGCCAGAGCACAGCACCCTAGGCCTGTACTGAGGGCCACACCAGGGTCTCAGGGATGCAGGATTGTGCCTGTTTGGTGCAGGGCTGCAGAGATATCTGTATGTGTGTCTAAAGCAGTGCTGTCCTCATGTCAGGGGTGGCACAGAGCCCCAGAAGATTTCACACATGTTTGTACAACATCTCTGGTGTGTCCCACATTGGCGTGGGTGCAGGTGACACACCAATGCCACGTACCCAGCAATAGTGCAGCCTTTGGAGCACACTCCAGCCAGGCAAAGCCACACAGAGACAGATTTCCCTGGCTCTGGGCTGCCACTCCCCATGGCCCAGGCCAGCAGTAGCTGTCAGAGTCTATTCTGGCTGTACCAGTGATCCTCATTATCTGGCGTTAATAGGAGATTAATTAGTGTTAATTGTTGATTTTCCTGTATTTTCCCAAAGGGGAGAGCAATCTGCTGATCTCCGGGCTGGGTAATTATTGCACTGCTCAGGAATTAAGACAGGAAATTAACCCTTTGTCTGCTGGTGTCTTGCAGAGACAGCAGGAGCTGGAGGGTGTGCCCCTGAGAAGAAACATCTCCAGAGGAAAAGGACCAACATTTTCCAGAACAAGTAATTATGGAAGCAGGGTGAATACTGTCCACGCAGCTTAGCTGACAGAAGCAAGAGAGTCCTGCAGGAAACACACCCCAGGAGAACACACGAGGGATTCCCATACCAATAATGCCAGTTCTCCCTCCCCAGGCGGAGCAGGGCAGGACAGCGAATAGGCTGCCATGGAACAAGCCCTGCTGTGCCAGGAGGGCCCACTGGGGCCCTGATGTTGTTCACAGCCCTCCCCTCCCACCACACCTTGAGGAGGGCGCCAGGCCAGATGCGGACCGCTCCGTGGTTGAGCAGCGCTCTCACCACCAGCTCGGGGCGATGCTCCAGCTTGTAGGCAGCCACTTGCAGGATGTTGTGCAGGGCCGTGTTGCCGCCATAGTTCATGACATTGACGTTGGCGCCTCGGGCCAGCAGTAACTCTGCGATTTGAGCGTTGGCATTCTTGCAGGCCAGGTGAAGCGGGTGCTGCCGGTCCCGGTCCGCGGCGTTGATGCTGGCACCGCTCTCCACCAGCAGCTGGCAGACACGGTAGTAGCGGTCCATGTCCTGGGGCTGATGGTGCTGAGCACAGGCAGCGTTCAGCGGCGTTTGCCCCTCCTTGTTCTTTACCTCCAGCTCAGCCCCGTGGTGCAGAAGCAGCTGGACGTGCTCTGCCAGGCCGTGCCGCGATGCCACGTGCAGAGCTGTGTCATTCTCCTCCTCAGTCTGACTGTTCACACAGGCACCGTGCTGCAGCAGCTGCCGGACACACCTGTGAGGGCCAAGGTGGCTTGGTGACCATTTCTCATCTCCACCTCCCATCCCATCTCCCAGCCCTCACATCTGTACCACCCCACAGCTTTTCCCCAGAGTCCCAAAATCCCTGCTCCTCATGCCCTGGAGCAGTGGGGTTTTAAGCCAGGGTGATGGTGTCACCCTAAGATCAGCTAACTCTGCACAGACCTCTTGAGGTGTTGTCACACCTGATGCCTGCTCACACATGCAGTGCATCTGCACAGGAACACCCTGAACATTCCAGTGTGACCACTGGCTCCTCAGCTGCATCTGCCAGGGGCACCAGCTTGCAGCCACCTGTTTGACCTCAGACACGACCCTGGTCCAGGAACAGGCACCAAGGCCACCCCTGTTCTGCACCCACCAACCCACCTTCAGGGATGAGGAGGGACTCCCCCTACATGGGATTAGGCTTGAGGGCGAGGGAGGCTGGCTGTGCCCCCCTCCCCGAGCAGAACTCACTCTATGGAGTCTGAGCTCTTGCAGAGGTGCAGGGGCCTGTAGCCATCCTCAGAGACAGCCTCAGGGTCAGCTCCAGAGCGGAGCAGCAGGCGCACGCAGTCGGTGCTGGCGGCAGCACACGCCTCGTGCAGGGCGGTCTTGCCCCCCGGAGCGAAGTCGACGGCAGCGCCGCGGAGCAGCAGGAGCCGCAGGCAGGCGGTGTAGCCCCGGCTGGCCGTGATGTGCAGAGGCGTGGTGAGCTCCTGCTCGTAGCTCAGCGACCACAGCCCTGCAGGGGAACACAGGTCAGGGAGCCACATCCAGCCACGGTGCACAGAGACCTGCCCTTTTCCTTCAAGGACCTGATGTACACCCCCCGAGAGACAAGGGTTTCCCCTCAAGGGACTTGAAGTCCCTTCCCTGCAAGATCCCTGCGTTTGGACTGGCCCTCCAAAGGCAGAGATTCCTGGAAGGCTCTCAGGCCACAGCCGTGCTCCCCCTGGACAGGGAGCTCCAGGGAGCAGCAGCCCACAGCAGAGGCTGTTCTGGGCAGTGTGCCCGTGGCTCAGGTGGGTACACGGGGTTTCTGTTATCAGGAGCACAGCGGATGAAGGGTCTGGGGCACGAGCTGGGCTGATGGCAGCGAGGTGGCTGGGCCAAACACCGTGTGTGAAGCACCAGGAACACCAGGAACTGGGCAGTAAGAGAGGTGTCAGAGCCGACTGCCACACACAGGGGACCCAAACAAGCCCTGAGCAGGGTGCAGACAACAAGCAACAGCAGAGGTGGGTATCTAGGGCCTAGGAGAGAGCAAGGGGCTGAAACGTGCCAGCTCTAAAAGATGCTGACCCAGCACAAACCATCGCTGAGCTGGTGCAGTCTGCTGGCTAACAGACTACAGGGAAAAAAAGCTCCTTAAAGTGTGCTTCTTGCTGCTACCCAGGCTGAGCTGGAGGACATCCCAGACTGCATGGGGTGTTCCACATCCTCTCAGCTCCTTCTTGCAGAGGCAGTATGCATCACCTGCCTTTACCAGGGCCACGTTCAAACGGAATCATCTCAAAGATCCAACTCATGTTGTGCAAGTCTGGCACAACCCACAGTGGGAGATGGCAGCACAGTGCAGGCTGCACACAGAGCAGCTCCCAAGCACTTAAGACAATCCCTCTGAGAGGGACCAGGTTTCCTGGATGTACCCTGTGCTCTCAGAAGCAGGAACCCCCTTCCACAAGGAACACAGGAGAACCTGACCAGATCCCCAGTCTCTTGTTCCCATCCCCACTGGTCTGTAATCCAAACAGCACCCGTAACACACAGCCCCAGCACAGCCATGCCCCACAGCACACAGCAGAGGCTGGGCCCCTCTGCTCCCCCATACTCAGCCCGCGGGGGTTGAAGCGGTAGTTCTTCCACTCTTCCAGGTCACTGGTGTCAAACACAGCGTTAGGGCTCAGGTTGTTCTGAGGATCTCTGAGGATCTCGGCTACAGTCCCGTGATCCCCAGCCAGCAGGGCCTGCCAGAACACCTGGGCAGGGCCCTCCACCTGCTGTGTGCGGATGGGCTCCTGGCTCCCTTCTCTTCCGCCTGTGCTGCCGCCCATAACAACCAACCAGACAACCCCAGAGACCAGGGCAGGACCTGCTGGGGCACCCCAGACAGGCTCTGAGGCACAGCCCCACCAGCAGCCTGTGTTTGGGCCCAGAGTCTGCCTGCCAGCCCGGGGTGTTCCACAGGGAGGGGGAACACGTCACACCCCTCTCTTTAGCTCAGGCTGGGCACAGCTCAAGTCTCAGCTGTTCTATTCTGGGAAGCCTTGTGACCAAACGCTGGGGCCAAGAGGCTGATAAAGGCTCTCCACTCAGGCAGCAGAACCTCAGCAGTGCCCTGCCGTGAAGGGAAAATCCTCAGGAGGGGCAGGGGAGCTTGAAGGGTAGAGATGGGGATGGGACATCACTAAGACAATAGGGAGGGAAATGGTTTCATGCCTCAGCGTGTTGCCCAGTGCTGCCCAGACCACAACAGCAGGACTCCAGCAGCTCCACACACATCTCCATGCCTTTGTTCACCCCTTGGCTCCACACACATCTCCATGCCTTTGTTCACCCCTTAGCTCCACACTCATCTCCAGCACTGCACACACATTTACCATTAGCACCTGAGCCATTGGCACTAGGGAGGTTTTTAAACAAACTACAGGATGGGTCTTTTTAATCAAGGCCAAAGAAGTGGTAGAAATAGGTACAAAGATGGGAAAAATTGGAGAGAATTATCCTTTAGACTCTCCCCACTTCCTCCTTTTTCTTGATATCCAGGCTTGCCCAGAGCCCCTGCATAGCTTTAGTGTTCCCTTTCAGTCCTAATACCCTCCCCTGGCTCGGTTGCTCCCTGCAGCCCTGTCACCTGAGATGGTGATTTCCTCTGAGCCCACTTGGCTGCCTGCAGCCAGCCTGCCCACCTCGGTCACAGAGGAGCGTGCCTTGCTCACGTGGCATTAGCACTGTGTACACATTGCTCACACCATGGGATCTAGAGAACATGTCAAACTGCATGGAAAGCTAGTAGAGTTCAGTTTAATTTTGTGTCATGGAGCTTCTCAGATCATGCATCTAAACACCAGTTAAGTGATCCCAACAGACCACCAAGCAACAATTACCAGGGGACCAGAGCAGAGTGGAAGACAGGGAACTTTACCCTTCTCAGTAATGAAAATAAATGAGCAAGTTCAATGCTGACAGTATCCAGTTTGCTCTGTCTGTGCAGACTTCACCTTGTCTAACTAAAATGTAGCCTGCAGAAGTGTAAAGAAAGGGAAACCCCTGGCAGATGTTCTCACCTGACGGGAGCCTCTACTTGCCCAAGAATATAAGCAGATATCCCATGAGAGCTTGAGGTTCTCAGTCATGCACCAGGGAGGCAGAAAGCTGAGTAAGTATCAGTGACACCGGACAGTTTACACTTCCTCTGGGCACCCTAAAATACCAACGAGGTGATCTGGGAAAGACAAGGTCACTGGAACCTACTGCTGAGGTCACTGAGTCAGTTTTAAGAACCTATGCCTACACGGTCAGTGAGATACAGAGACAAGCCTCAGGTAGCATAAAGGTTTGTTTTGGGTTTTGTTCTCTAGTCTCATCTGATAAATTTGGCAGCACATTTTTGCTTTGTGCTTGATGAATGATCTTGTTTGGTTGGGTTTTTCATGTCTTGAAACTTTGTTGATTAGAGAAATTTCTGCATGAGGTTGTTTTACATTGTCTGTTCCATTTTCTCTGGGGCACAAACCTTTACAAAGCAGAGAGGCTGGCTGCTTGTGTCTGCCAGCTTAGCCTGAGACAGGAGTTCAGCACCCAATTCGTATTTTACCAACAAAATGGTCTCAGTTTTACAAAGGGTAAAGCCTTCAGTGATTTCATTCCTAAGTAGACTGTAACAATTCAAAACCTGGGTTGTACAAATCTTGCAACTCAGTAAATAATCTTCACCACTCACAAGTGGCAGCACATGCATCTGCAAGCCCACGCACCCTATTTGTCTGTGTCTGGAGTGGATCCCCACAAAATGCTGTAGGACATTTGCTCCTCTGGGAAAGCAGCTTCATCAACAGCTCTTCCACTCTGGTATGGGTGGCTTTTGCCAGCAGCCTTCTGTAGAGGAGGGTGGTGCAGTGAAGGGCTCTCCCCACCTGAAGTTCTTAAATTCTGGGGGTCTGCCTGCACCACGTCACTAATTGAGAGCAGCAAGGGCACATCCAGGCTGCCCAGCACACCTCTCCCTTGAGCACACCAGCTGCATTGCTTACTGAGAAGCTCATGGATGATACTGATGAGAAGGCAAGTAAAAGAGATCAGAGAGTGTGGAAGCACCTGTGATAGCCCCAAGATGTGCCTGGACAAGGCACAGTGATATGTACAGATGGAAAGAAACACCAAGGATGACCAGCTCCTACCTCCTGTCACTGAGGAAAGTTTGCTGCCATCATCTTTCTTATAGACTGAATTTCTACTCCCCTTGTCAAATCTATCTCATGGAACAGAACAGCATTCTGATGCCTTCTCATGGAACAGAACAGCATTCTGATGCCTTCTCACCCATGCAGGCTCCCCACCTCACATGTATTCCACATCCATCCCAGCAATCACTAACACAACAGTCCTGAGGATGTGCTTCTCCAGCAATGCTTCCAGGGGCCTAATCTCATTATTTCCCAGTAGATCTGCCTCATGCCACCTTCAACAAACCTGCTACTATTTGCTGTACAGCCCTGGAAACTTCCTTCCTCACACCAAAGCTTTTCCTCCCAAGTCCTTCTTCCCTCAACCCTTTTTCCACCACTGGGGATTCCTTCCAACATTCTTCTCAGGTTCCTGAGCCCTGTCTTTGGACCCCATCCTGTGCATTTTCATCCCCCCCATGTCCCAGTCCCTCATACCCACCACGTTTGCTGCTAGTCCAGCGCAGCACATCGCCCCTGGTCTCAATGACGAGATTGATGGCTGCGCTCTTGGTGAAGTATTTCTGCACCATGTCCAGGTCTCCAGTGAAGAGAGCGTTCTGGAGCAGCAGATCCCGGCACTCCAGTGGCTCCAGGCGGCTGTGCTGGTATCCCCAGACATCTGGGCTCAGGCTCTGCTCACTGTGCTGGGACCTCACACTGTGAGAATTCTTCCCCTGAGCCGGCTGCAGCGAACGCTGTGTGGCAGAGCGGAGAGGGAAGGTGCAGTCCATCACAGGTAACCAACCTGAGAGATCTGAGCCACACAGTGAATGAGCTACTGCAGCAAAGAGCCTCTTGTTCTGGGGTTTCTCCTTCGCAGGTTGCTCCTGGGTTCCAGCTCCCCTGCATCTGGCTGGACTCAGGCACAGGCCTGAATCACCCGGTATAAATAGCCTGGCTTGGCAACTCCTCATCACCACCTCCCCTTCTTCCACAAGCTTGTTTTCAGCTGCTGGGTGCAATCACCAGCACAGACTAGGCACAGGAGAGGAGTGGCAGGCGGCCTGGAAACACTGTCTGTGCTGGATTGCTCTGCCAAGAGCCCCTGTTCCACATGGAGCTCCCATTGAGAAAGAGGCAGAGCAAGGCAGGGGGGCAAGCATGGCAGGGAGGTAGGTGGGTGAGGGGGAGTTTGGGAAAGGCCTGGGTCAGACCC
Organism: Acrocephalus scirpaceus scirpaceus; assembly: GCA_910950805.1. NCBI lineage: Eukaryota > Metazoa > Chordata > Aves > Passeriformes > Sylviidae > Acrocephalus > Acrocephalus scirpaceus. The sequence goes on from OU383773.1 coordinate 153,659,147, forward strand.
AGTGCCAGAAGTTGTTAGAAGAGCCAGGACAGGGCTCTCCCCCATGGGCAGCTCCACAGGGACCAAAAGACCCTCACAAGTACCACACACTGCTTTGGGAATCAGCCCCTTCCCTGGGGCAGCAAGGCTGGCTGCCCACAGGGCTGGGCAGGACGCAGAAGGGCAGAGGGGAGACCCCTGAGAGGAGCAGCTTGTACAACACAGGTTGTGTCACATCAGTCCTGTCACATTGGTCCCAAACTGTGATCAAGTTCTTTGTGGTGTGGCTGGAGGTGCTGATCAAACAGGGAGCCAGACTTTGCTTGTGTTCCTCTTGGCAGCTGTTTCCAGAGAAAAGAAAAAGTTATGTGAGAACCCTGAAGCTGAAGAAGGTCCATGAATCAGTCCCAGGACTGGGGTAATGCTAAACATTCCCACTGCCACAGCCCAGATGCTCTGTGCCAATGAGCACCCACAGCATCCCACTGGTGCTGGACTGGGAGAGCACTGTTCTCCTGAAGGATGCAGTGGCTGCATCTCCAGCTCCACTGTGGGATCCACATCCAAGCTTTGGAGAGTCTCCTCCAGCCAGGTGAGGGGCTCAGAGCAACAGCTCTGACTTGGGGAACTTTGAGTACAGGAAGTCTGAATTCCCTAAGAGATGAGGAAAAGGAGAAATTAAGAATTCTTAGTTCCTCTCCAATCTGTCTTTACAATTCGTGCTGTTCCTGCCACTGGAACCAATGCCATCATTGGCTTGTGAACAGAATCCCAAACCAATCCCTCACACTCAGCACCACTCCTGCACCCAAGGCCATCCAGGAAAGGCCCTGGGAGGAACTCCCTTACTGCAGCTGTCCCCCTCCCCATTGCCCCCTGACTGCAGCTGTCCCCCACCCCATTACCCCCTGACTGCAGCTGTCCCCCACCCCATTGCCCCCTGACTGCAGCTGTCCCCCACCCCATTGCCCCCTGCACACCGACTGAGGGCAGGCAGGGTCTTCACCCTCAGCATTTCACAGACCTGGCTCTGCACGTTCCTGACTGCACCAGCTACCCTGGACATTTTCTCCCATTCCCACGGCTAACAACAAAAAAATACCTCAAACCACTTCAAGCAAACCAACCAACCCAAAACTACAAACAAAAACACACAAAGAAAAAGAAATACCCCAAACGCACAAAACACAAGCAGCTGCCTTCAGCATCTCCAAGCCCAGCACCCAGAGGTGCCAAGCAGGAAAATCCACAGGGACATGGAGGGTACTGAGGGCCCTCAGCTGCAGGCAGAGAAAAGGGTGTCAGAGCATCCACATCCTATCCCAAAGAGCAGCCAGCTGGGCCAGTGAGCAAGAGGCAGCAGTGTCAGAATCCCACACGTCCTTAAATACACCCAGAGCTTTCATCCTCACCCAACTAATGTAAGGTAGCACTGAGAAAATCCACGGCTGGGACCCTGGCTAGGAGGGTCTGAACATGACCAGGAAGAAGGGGATAAGGACTGAACACAGCTCCCACCACCAAGGCCAGCAGGACAAGGATAAAGTGGTACCAGGGGCATTGTCCTCCCACACAGGATTTCTGTCTTGCATGGCTTGAGGGGACAGCAGAGGGTCCCCACACAGCAGCTAGAGAGGAACAGAAACAGAAGGAGCAGCAAGGCCGCTCTCCCAACCAGCCACAGAACTGCTGCTGACGCTGCTGCTGCTCCATCAGCTCCCTCACACCCAGGCCCTCCAGCTCGTGCATCTCCCATGGACATTCAGGCTCGTCCTCAGCTTCAGAGCCAGCCTAGGACAGCTGACACAACTCCTCCAACAGTGCCCAGAGAACAGCAGCTGAAAGCCCTGGGGCTCCAGGGTCAGGAACCTGCAGTGACACAAGTCCAAGGGCTGGTCAGAAAGTGACCGCAGGCAAAGGCCAGGACACCTGAACAAGAGTTCCATCACCAGGCATGTCCCACACACCTCTACTCCCATGGACACCACCCAACTGCCATGGCCTGGCTGTGCCTTATCGCTCATCCCAGAGGGCCAAGCACTGCAGCCATGGTGGGGGAGATGCATTCAGAGCCTCAGAAGGAGGTTGTGTGGGGAGGGAGCAGCATGCATGGAAAGGAGGCTGTAACGAGTTTGTAATATGCATGTGTGGCACGGCCTGCGCAGCGTCATCACAATGGCACAGGCACTTTCCCGCCTCATTGCCTCCCAAATGGATTTTAAATATCATTCCGAGGACACAATTATTTAAAACGCTGAACTAAACACTCACTAATGGGAAAACGGCGTGTGGCCTGCAGCAGCCATTCCTCATGGGGCCACTCTGCCCATGTCATCCTCTTCTCCAGCCCCACACCCTGCATGGGGCCACATGGAAGCATCCTCCTCCTCTTCCTTGGCGGCCAAACAGGGCAGCATGGCAGCAGTCTTGAGCCCAGGCCTGTGTGAGGACTCACCTTTTGTCCCCATCTCAGTGACCCCCAGCCCCAGAGCAGCTTCCAGGCACTGTGAGTCAGCCCCCAGGGCTCCGTGTCAGGGAGCACACAGCAGGTCTTTCTGTCTCTCCCAGTTTGGCAGCAGGTAATGCAAGGCTACACAGGGAGAGGACAAGGATGAGAGCAAGGATGCCTCCTGACCCCTGGAAGTTATGGTTACAACGTAAGATTTACTTTTTCACTTGGTCTGAACACATCCCACACCCCTAAGCACAGTCCTGAGCAGGGGAGATGAGGAAAGGAGAATTATTGTTGGTTACATCCAAGAATCCAGAGCACACAGAGCATGAAAAGAGAGAAAAAACCCAAGGAAACAAACTATTTGTAGCAACCCTTGCTGGGAGAGCACAGAGACAGCTCCAAGGGTGCTGTGGACACTCGCTCCCATTACAGCACTGGCAGCACCAGGGGTGACAGAGCTTCAGACAACATCTGCTGTGGGGGAGTGCCTGCCTGACCTTTGGTCATCTCCCCTCTCCTTTCCTCCACGCAGGGATTCTAAGGCCACCACGAGCTTCCAGCACTCAGAGACAGCAGCCAGCCTCAGAGTGAACAGAGGAGGGAAGTGTCACACAGCAGCACCGTCCCCACACAGCAGCAGCTGAGCACAGAGAGGATGAGAGTCCATTGCTGGAAGCCCGGCTGTACATCAGAAGTTCATATTTTAACAGCTTTGGCACCACCAGGGCTATCCATCACCAGCTCATTTTCCTCCGTGTGCTGAGCTGCTCCTGCCTCTGCTGTTTGGAACAGTGTCTAATGAGGCACCGGAGCAGCCACCTGGCAGCACGGCTGCCAAGGGACACAGCGTGGGGAGAGGAACACACACAGGTCTGCACACTGCTGCCAGCCTCCCCTGCCCAAAACTGCCTCCCCTCAGAGCAGAGCTCAGGGATGCTCTGCCTCTCCCCAGAGCAGACCCCAGGGATGCTCTGCCTCCCCTCAGAGCAGACCCCAGGGATGCTCTGCCTCCTGGTCCTCCTCCCTGTGAAAGAAGGAGCACATGCTCTTAAGCCACTGCTCTCTTACAGAAAGGAAACAGAACCCTGGCATTGGTGATATTTTCCTGAATGCTCATTCGGCACTAGAGTGCTCTTTTTGAGAGGTTGAAGAAAGAACAAAGAAAAAAAATTAATTGTTTCTTGCACAGACACACATAGCTTAGTCAGAACATAGACGTGGGGCCAGGGACATGCAACGTGACAGTGCTGCAGCGTTGCAGCACTAAAAACTTTGCTGTGAGACTTGCAAAGACACAGGCAGAGCTGGACAGACCCACAGGGAGCAAGGCAGCCCCAAGACCCTGTGGAAGAAAGCCTGCACAGGCTCCAAGTTTTGCTTTTGGTGTAACCTGAGTACTTCTGAGTTGTTCTCACAGCAGCCAGTGCCCTGTGGATCCCCAGAGGGCAGCAGAACCTCAAAGAAACTTTGCCCAGACCTCACTGGAGCCACAAGCCCAGTGTGAAAGCAGCTGAGCTGAGGAACGGTCCTCACCAAAGCTCCTCAGCTGAACACAGGGTGAACCCTCAGGAAAAGACAACCCTGCATGACATCCTGTGCAGGCACCCCGGGAATGCTCCACGGGGACTGACTTTGGGGAAACGAGCAACAGGATCCCGCACAGCAAGAGATGAAGCCATGGGACAGTGTGGGCAGGTTCAGTGCAGAATTCCCTCATTGCAAGAGCAACCTCAACCTCCTGCCCTCAGTCTCAGTGCATCTGCACCACCTGTCACACCTCTGAGCAAACGCAGGCACCTGGTAGGAGGAATGTGAGGCAAATCCCCAACTCCATTCTTCAAGTCTTTGTTGGGGATGGAGGGGAGAAAGCGGGGTGTGACACAGAGCAGAATGCAAAGGTGGAGTATTGGAAAATCAAGTACCTACACCTTTAAATCCTTACTGCTCTGGGGCTCAGCCGGTGCTCGATGCTCTGTCAGACACCTGCAGGAGACTCAGCCGCTCGCTTCGCCATAAATCAGCACCTCACACACACAGCCAGGTACTGCCCAGAGAGCCGGGGTGCCGCAGGGGGAAGCTGCACGGTCCCCAGGCAGCCTAACCCGAGCTGGCAGCGCGGGGCTCCTGCCCGTGCCGCAGAAATGGAGCTGAGATCAGGCAGTCAGAGAGGCCCATCTCCAGGGCAGGAGGGGAACTGCAGCTCCAGGCTGCTCCTCCGCATTCCCCATCCCTCAGAGAGCGCACCCCGCGGCTGGGAGAGCGGCTGGAAACGGGAGTAAGCTGTAGTGAACAAGTGAAAAGTAAAGAATGCTTCTCCATTGCCTCCCCAAAGATAAAGGTTTGTAAATTAAAGCTTTGAACTGCCTCCAACAACGAACAGAAACTGCTTTATTTTAGAACATGAGGCAGCCTCTTTGAAGGTCATTAAAAGAGCTTGTAAATGATACATCAGGCAAACGTAATAAACTTTCTGTACATCAGGCAAACTTCACCACATACAAACTAAAGCAAATGAAATTTAAGCAAGCAGAGGTGAAGATCACACACCTGCTGCTAGGAGGTGGCTCTGCCGTTGCCACTTTCAGCACCCTCTACAAGCAAGTATCCAACTTGCCACAGTGGCTGCAAAATCTACAAAACGTCGAAGTTTTTGCTGTCCTTAACTGTCCTGGCTGCTCCTCCGAGGCTTTTCATGCCCCACCCTGCTGGCCTGGCTGCCGTGGCTCTGCTCCCCCTCTGGCTTGTTTGCCAGCCCTGAGAGGGATTTCACCAGGGAAAGACCCGTCACACCCACCACAGATCTCCCCCATTGCACTCAGTTAGCCAGCTCTGGACCCACGGTGGTAGAAACTCCTTTCCTGTGCTTTTCATAATTATTCTTGGCATTTCCCTCCTTTTCTATTTCCTTTGCTTTTCTCCTTTATGAAGGAAAAAAAAAAGTTGAATTATAGCTTTGTATTCCAACATCTAACCCCATTTATGCTTTTATCTCACTTTCAGGTATGTTTAGAACGCAGCTCCTTTCCACAGTTATGGATCAAGGCAAAACTTGCCTCTCCTCGCCTTAGGTGGATCAAAACACAAACAGACACATGCCCTAGTGAGCAAGGAGATGAGCTGCTCACCTGCTCGATGCAAATGGAGCCTGCTCAGCCTCTTTGGCTGGACTCTCCCAGGCCTGCCTCTGAACATCCCCCCAGCTGCTCTGCCTCTAGTGCCAGCCACAGCCTCTCCCCACAGCACAGCCACCACAAGGCTTTCAGGGAGGAGAAAAGGTGCAGCCCACAGCTCTGCTCCAGCCCAGTTCTGCCCTGCAGGCCAGACACAACAGAGGTCACTCTTCAGTGCTGTCCTACAGCCAAAAGGAAACAGAGCAGCCAGTCCAGCCTCACCCTGCAGCAGCAGGGATGGAGCTGAGGGTGAGATGCTCAGGGCTGCTGCCTCCTGCATTCTCCCATCACGTACATCTTGTCTGGCCCACACTACTGAGCCAGGCTGGCCCCATCAGAGACCAGCATCTGTCACAGCTCCATAGCTCGTGAGGCTCAGCAGCACCTCACAAGCTGGGGAAATCCAGGACTGTCCCATTTACTGTCACCTTGGGACTTCACATAGCTCAGGTTCCTCCTGGTGCTCCTACCCTGACACTGGCTGTGAAGATAAGGTGTTAGAACCAGGCATCCAGTCCCAATGTGAGGCTGGCCAAAGGCACAGGAACAGGTTGTCCAAAGAAGTTGTGGATGCCCAAGCACTAAAGGCCAGGTTGGACAGGGCTGGAGCAACTTGGTCCAGTGGAAAGTGTCCCTGCCCATGGCAGAGAGGAGGACCTGGACAGGCTTTAAGGATCCTTCTAACTGAAACTCTTCTGTGATCTCCACCCAGAACATGGACCACGTTTTTTCTTCACTCCACCACAGACCCTGAGGCAGCACCTCTGTGCAGGAACCCAGGACAGCCCCACATATCCCAAGAAGGTGCTGTGCTTACAGGGCAGCCAAGCCATCCTCCACAGGGTCGTGGCTCTGGACACAGCACTCAGCCCGTGGGCTGACCAGGCTCCTGTACACGCAGACAGAACGTGCTCAGGCTCCCTGCAGGGCCCTGGATGCCTCCTGTAAGAAGCACCTGGGGATACAAGGAAAGGCAGTGAGGGCCAGTCATTAATATGATGGCATAAGGCAGAACACAGGACACTCAGTCCCAGCCCAGTTTAGAGCCCTGCAAGATAAAACTCTTTAAAGACACTGGAAGCAAGTAGAGAGGATGGCCACACATCTAGAAAGGAAACTGTTTGTTTTTCTGTCAGTGAAGGTCATTTTGCTTAAGTCCTGCTGAAAAGGAGAAAGCTTTAACCAGAAGAAAGAAAAAATAAACCCAAACCCAACAAATCCCAAACCAAACAACAGCAACGACAAAAACAAAACACAAAACCAGCTAAGATGGAAAAACTCTCATTCCCACAGCTCACCAGGAAAAAAACCTCAACCAAACAAAGAAGAGCTTTGAAAATGGTTTATAAACATCAGAAAAACCCTTTACCCAGTGCTAACTTCATCCTACTGACCCAGGGAGATTTAGCATCTACTCTGACCAGTATAAACTGATAACTTGGGCAGAAAGACCCACCACAATTAGGAAGCAGTTGCAGAAGGACAGGAAAGTCAAAGGCAGAAGAAGTTTTCAGCAGTCAGGAATCTGAAAGCCATAATAAGGAATTTGGAGAACTGCAGCAAACCCACTGTGCTTCCCATAATGACCCCAGCTTTCCCCAGGCACGCCCTGTGGTCCCTGCTCCTTGTTGCACGTGGTTGTTTTCAAACAGCAGCTGTTCCTGCAGCCCTACCAAGTAATTCCCACGGCCACAGTTTAAACTGCCTCACAATTTGTGATGCAGAGATTAAACACACAATCTGTGTTTCTATGCATTTTTAATTTGCAGACAGGCAACAGGAGGTTTTGCTTTTTCAGTTGAGGACCACCCAACACCAAGTCCCGTAGGAGGAGAAGCTGGCCCAGGCTGGGTTCCCTGGGCCCAGCCCGTCACTTGCTGCTGGTGTACTTGGTGACAGCCTTGGTGCCCTCGGAGACGGCGTGCTTGGCCAGCTCCCCGGGCAGCAGCAGCCTGGCTGCCGTCTGCACCTCGCGGCTGGTGATGGTGGCGCGGTGGCTGTACTGGGCCAGGCGCGAGGCCTCCGAGGCCAGGCGCTCAAACATGTTGCTGACAAAGGAGTTCATGATGCTCATGGCCTTGGAGGAGATGGCGAGGTCGGGGTGCACCTGCCGAGTGGTAACCAAACACCATCTCAAACCCCCATCGCCCTGGGAGGAGTGGGAGCCCCATCCCCACCCCAGACAGGGCACTCCAACTCCAAAAGTGTCTGTAGCTGCCACTGGGAGGGTTTCAAATCATGGGCCACTTGAAGCTCAGGAGAGAATCCCAAAATGCTCCAGGAACTTTGGGATTGTGCTGGCAGAACCCTCCTCACAGTCCCCACAAAAAACACGGCTGTGAGGGGTGGAAATACTCCAGTCTCCAAGTCCTATCTACAGGCTCGTGCTGACAACTGTGGCCTAGAAAATTCATGGCCACTTCCAAAAATGCTCTCATGTCCCCATCAAAAATCACCAGACATCTACTCACAGGGCTGGGAGCAGCTCTTTCTACTGTACTGACTTCCATGAAATTACTTCTTCAGGCAGAGCTAAGCACCAGAGCTCATTCCCTCCAGGAAACACTTTCTGCTCTAGATCCATCTCTACTACCCCTAGAACCCATGCCCTTAACTTTTAAGGGGCTCTCCTGTACCTGCACTTACACTTTTTTTCCTTTCCCCATCTCTCAAGAAACCCAGGCAGAAGTTACTTTATGCACAAAGCAGTTTCTAGCAGAAAAGAAACATTTACTCACCTGCTTCAGCACTTTATAAATGTAGCCTGAAAATGCTTCCTTTCTTTTAGGCTTCCTCTTAGATCCTTTTTCACCAGAAGCAACAGCATAACCACATTTCCTCAGAGGTTCTGAGCTCATCTTAACCTCCAACAGAGCAAGCAGCAAGTGCTGTGAGATATACACAAATATGTAGTGCTGGCTATATAACACCAGCAGCTATTACTAAAACCAGCACTGGTTATATAGGCAGCAGAACCTGACCTGCCTCAGCTGCAGCCCCCAGGGAGCTGGACAATTACACACCTGTGGCTGATGATTCCACTTTGCACTAAATGAAAGCAGCTGGCTGGAGAGGAGTTTGGAAGGGGCAGATTCAACTAAACTTTGAGATCTGAGAAGTTTGAGTGTAACTGGGCAAAGAAGGGCAAGAGTACAAGGGAACAGAATTATCAGAGTCACTCTCTGGTCCAAAAGGGGTTTGGTGAAAGGAGGGATCTTGTTTTGGTGCAAGGCTGTGGATTGGAGCACTCAAGGTACTCCAGAATCAAATGGAATCACACCTGTGCTCTGGAACAGGTTAATGCCATCAGGGGAAACCCAGTAACTGTGGGAAGCATTGATCCAGAGGTGAAACGATGGCACTGTAAACACCCTACCAGCCAAACTTCCCCTGCACCTAGCCTGCTCCTGGGATCCCACCTGCTGCACACAACAGGGCCTGGAATGTCAGGAGGGGGACAGTGGAGGGCTGACACCCCAAGTGTGGATTTGATCTGTTTTGGAAACCAGTGATTACACTAATGAGGGTAAATGTGACACAGGATTTGGGCTTAGCCAGGAAAAACATGCAGTGACACAGTAGAGACGTGAACAAAAGAGTTTTCTGTGCTTTGGAGAGAAAAGGAAGCCTTTCAGCAGACACCACCGCAGCCATTTCATAAAAGAATGATGTCAGTATGCTTGTTTGATGGGGGAACACACCAGGGTCTCTGTGCTGCCATGTGGGGTCTCCTGCTCAGGTACACACATCATACTGGCACATCCTGAGCAAATCACATCTTCCAAAGAGTGAGCTTGGGAGACCCACTCATCAGTCAGTGATTCTGCTGCTGCCTGTGCAGCCCACAGTGTTTCACTGAATTGTTTTATTGTCAGCCTGTCCTCATGGGGAGGCACCTGATCACCCCCCCAGTGCAAATAACTGTCACAGTGTCAAGGGGCATCAGTGCCACAGTGAGGTTCTTGCTCCCAGAAACTGAAACATTCGTGATCAGGCAGCACAGGCTGGAATGATTGTGTCAGTGTGTTTGTGAAGGAGAATGGCCTTGTGGTAGTGGGATTCTCTTGAAGCAGGAGTGACTAACACTGGGAGTGAGGAGCAGGAGGCATCACCACTTGTGCTTCGTGAGGGGCCGTGTGCTGTCAGGGAACAGTTCAGGGCTCCCCTCTCTGGGGGATGTTCCACCACCCTCCTTGTAATGGGACCTTGCTCTCAGGTCACAGCACACTTGTGCTGCAGGAGCTGGGGGCTGTTGTATCCTCCCCAGCTGCCACCTTGTTTGTGATACACGGCATTACAGTGATAAACACACAGCTGTCTTTTCTAAAAAAACTCATTGAGTTGGAAGGGAGCCTGTTGGTGGAGGAGCAGCAACTGGTCACTCAGCATTAGGCAGAGGGAGCCTTTACACACCCAGGATGGAGGCTCGTACACACCTTTGAACTCTCAGGTCTGGAGAATTACCATCTGCTTCCCTGGACTGCACGAGCTAGAGGCTGTACACGCTCTGTGTGCTGGGCCCGGCTCATCCTGCTGCTGGTTTTGTGTAGATGAATCTTCTTGCAGCACACACACGAGGGAATCCCACAAACCTGCACCTGCCACTTCTGGCTGTGGCTGTATTAGAGCCAACCTTTCCTTTGGATAACAGGCAAGTGTGACTGTGCTGGCACTGGGTCACTTCTGCAGAAATGTCCATCCTACCAACTAAGGAGCAATTCCTATAATTTATTGATAGTTTTGCTTTTCTGAAAAACCAGGAAATTCTCAGCTGAAACAGCTTGAAGTGGCACTGCCCCAGCCTGTGGCTGTCTCTGAGATCAGTGCTCCAGGACACCTGCTTGCCACAGCTGCTTCAGCACAGCCAACAAAGGGTCACCACAGAACAAATCAAGGATAAATCAAGGCTGATAAAGCACGTTTATAGATTCCATTTTGCAAGTCCTGGCCTACTGTGACCCCTGGTGCAGCTACAGCTGCTTTTGCTTTAAATGTGTATCTGTGGTCCTTGTTTATACATCAGAGATGTGTCTGCATCTGGGAATTTCCTCTCTTTGCAGCAGCACAGGGAACAGTGCTCTCCTTGGCTCCATGAGCTACAGCAATGCTCCAACTACTGCCCACCATGCTGGCATCATCCCAGCATCCCCAGGCCATTCTCAGGCCTTACCATTCCTAAAGAACTCAGTGTAAGATTGTATCCTGCATTTATTACCCTCAGGTATGAAATGTAGTGAAAGGAATTGTTACCAAATCTTTGGTAAGGAGAAGCAGCACAGGACAAATAGCTCTAGCTTCAGTCAGGACTCTTAAGACCTCATCATTCTCAGAGCTACTTCACGACTTTTCCAACTCACCAACACTTCCTGCAACCCAGAGAGCAGAGCAAACAGACAGGCATTGATCTATTATTGTTTAACTTGTGACCCATCAATCTTTTGAGTAATCACTTCCCTGTTAATTTTCACTCCCTCGCTCTGGTAACTTCCAAGTCCTCCACTGTGAGATATTTATCCAGGTGACATTTACTGCCATCTAGACCTTTCTGCAAAACTAACTTGGAAGCACTAACACTAATTGGCATTATTTCCCAGGTAAGTATTATTTTTCTCAGACCAGTGCCAGAACCAGTGAAAAACCTGAAGGTCCTGTTTGATCTGGAAGCAGCTCACATTGTGACATTTGTCCTGTGGAAGACACTCAGTGCTTTCACAGCAGCAGTCACAACTGGGATGGGCCCTTTGGGAAGGAAAAATAAGGAAATACTCAAAAAGTCAAAGCCAGCCAGGTGACACCACAGAATGCACTGCATGGGGGCACAACTCCCTCATTTGTCCTGTCCTTCCACTCACCCAGCAACTTGTGCTGCCAGACGGGTTGCTGGGCTACAAGAACCTTTCCTGTGACCAGTGCTGCCACTCTCATCTGTAAGAAGTAATTAAAACAATGAATCACGATAAAAAAGCTATTAGGTTCAATTTGTGACCTACTTTTCTCTTTAGTACCCTTTGTTTTACTACTAAGTTAAACATGTATTTTATTCAAGCTCCTGTGGCTCAGGGTGAGGTTTGAACAACAGCTTTTCCAAAAATCTCTTACTGAGAACAAAATAAAAGTTAAACTATAGTTGATTAGTCTTCAGTTAAACCTGCAAGGAACAAGGAACTAATTCATAGTCCAAAATCCCTACATTATTGAGTCTCATTATTAGACAATTCCAGGTGAAGCAAAATCCCACACCTGAGCCACTGTGCTGGTGAGAATACTCGCTGGTGTTCCACAGATCTATGTTCTAACACTGATCTTTAGAACACTTTCAAGTTGTGGCTGTCACTGGTTACAACAGAAGGGTTTGTGGCCTGTTCTGTGCCTCACTGGGAATGCAGTGCTCAGTCTGGCTGAGCAGAGGTGCCCCAGGGGTGAGGACCCTGCTCACTGCTCGGTGCCTCCACAGCTCAGTACTCACTTCACACCTCTCAAGTTCTGGCCACAGCTTTGGCTGTACTGAGGAACTGAACATTTAGAAGGAAGGGCTGATCTCACTCAAAGCTCAGCACTCACTGACTCACCCCAGCACACCCCAACTACCACAGCTCACAAAACAAGACAAGATTGTTTTTCTCTCTTTATTGACTGATGGATTCTCGGGCAGATCTGTTAATTACACTGTTAAATAATAGTTAAAAACAAACCAAGGCCAGGAGTTTGAAGTGAAGTATCTAAACTGAAGCAGAAATTGGGAAGGAAAAGGCAGAAGAAGCTGGGCTGGGGTCTCCACTTGTGTATCACTGCAGCTTGGACACCCCGACGGCCACTGTTGTGACCCCAAGCCAACAGATTCCAAGGCCTGGCTCAGATGGGACGTTGTCTAAATAAGGAAACAGTTGCCCAAACGTAGCCAGATCAGGAGAGAACAGCTCTGTCCAGACATAGAGGTGCAAGGCAAGTCGAGGGGAAGCAGTATTGCAGCAATCCTAGAACACAGCCAGAGGGAGCAGCAGTTCCGCTCCTGCCGGGCGCCGCGGCCACGCCAGCCCCACACGGGCTGGGGCTCCTCAGCTCACACGTTGTGGGTCCGTTTGGTGAGCTGCGGGTCCTCGTCCACCAGCTTCGACTTGAGATGCTCCTTGTAGGCAAGGATGTCCCCTTGCCACTTGGTGATTGTCTGCTTCTCACAGACCCAGATCTCCTGTGCCACCTGGGAGCAAACACAGAGGGGGAAGAGAAGGCAGAGAGGGAGGAAGAGAGGTTTGCAGTACAAAATTTTATAATCTTACCAAAATTATAAAGTTAATTAAAAACTACTCTCTGAAGTCTGACAAGTTTGATAACTATCACATTTAGACTACCACAGAAGAGTATCTACAGGGAAACATCTTCCCTGGTGTTTTCGACAAGATTTAAGAATGTAAAATCCTAGGCCCCTCTGTATTTCTGATTTTGTTCATGGACTAAGATGAAAAGCCTTTCTTGCTAAATTGGTAATTGAAACAAAAGTAGTTCTTGACCTGAACTACTTGGATTTATCACAATGAAAAATAAAATCATACCTGAACTTGCAGCCAAAGCTACAGCTGACAGATCAGCACCTGACATTTGTGGTGTTTTTTATTTAAGTACCTAATGTTTTCCTGGGCTAGCTCAGTAATTGTTTAACATGAACACAGTAAGGGAATCACGATTTTTTTTCACTCACCTATCTTTTTTGGGATAAGTAAGAACCAGTCAGTTGAAAACACCTCGTTTTAATTACTAAAATGTTAGAAAGGCTCTGACAAAACTCACAACTGTCCTTACCTGTTGGATGAGTCTGAAGTCATGGCTGACAAGCATCATTCCTCCTTCAAACTCATTGATAGCATCTGCCAGTGCATCTATGGTTTCTATGTCCAAGTGGTTGGTGGGCTCGTCCAGGAAGAGCATGTGAGGGTTCTGCCAGGCCAGCCAGGCAAAGCACACACGGCACTTCTGCCCATCAGAGAGGTTCCTGATGGGGCTCACCTGCCCAACACACACACGGCTTGCAGCTCTGCAGTGACCTGGCAGCCTGCCACCCTGACCCAAACCACCTGGGTCTCACCTAGGGCTCCATGACACAAGTGTTCAGTCAGCCTTATACCTACACTAACCTTCACACCCAGGGAAGAAGGGAATTCCAGGGGCTTCTCAAGGACTGCACACAGCAAGGCCCAGCTTGTGCCAAAGGTGTGTAAGGGCAGTAAATTGGTCTGCCTGGTATTCACTGACACAACAACCAAACTACTCTCAACTTCTGCAGTGCCAAATGGGCATAACCAACATAAAAATCAACGCTGAACTGCAGCAAAGTGGACAACTGTCACACACAGGATGTGTCATGTACAGGAGCATGTCATGCTTGCACTTAGAGCACCATAGGTGAGAGCCCACTCTCTTGTCTGAACCAAGTCTGAAACAGCTGAGAATCTTCTAGCGCTTCTGCCTGGTATTCATCCCGGAAATAAGAGAGAAGCAAAACAGTTCAAATTATAATTAAAACATGCTCAGGTCTAGCACTACACCAGAACTTGCTTTCTTTTCACCCAGAGTCTGAGGGGGTCACCCCTTCCAACCCACACATTGCTGTGATCCAAAGAAAGTTCCCATGAGCTGTGAGTTGTTTTTTTCTCCAATTTCAAAGGCAGAGATGGAAAAAGCATTTTGATGTGGTGGTGTGTCACGCTGCATTCTGTATCACACTGTCAGTTATCAGTACAGTAATAGAGAACCTCTACTCCCCTAATGAACAAAAAGCAAACCTCAACAGCTCATACTCACCTGCTGCTTCCCTGTAAGACCATATCTGCCAATGATTTTCCTCATCTCCTCCTTCTCCTTGATCTCTGGGTAGCATTTCAGCATGTACTCCAGGGGTGAGAGGTCTAAATCCAACTGCTCTTGCAAGTGCTGACAGAGAAGAACAGTGAGCTTCAGGCTGTGCACCACGACTCCTTCATGGCCCTAAGCCCTACCCCCCTTGCACCCTCTGGTACCAGGTGAGCAGCAGAACACAGGAGCCAATAATCCCACCCACAGGACAGCCTCTGTGCCAAACTATTAGGGAATAATTTCCATGTCAGGAACAGCAATGCTGTTCAGAATAGGAGTCTTGTCCACCACCAAACACAAGGCAACCTGCTCTGCCATAGCAGGTGGGAGACTGAGCAGGAAGGACTGCAGCCAGCCTCTCTGCAGGGTAAGAACATCAGCTGGAGACTCCATGGAACAGCTCCTTCCCCCATCTCCAGATACAGAAAGGCAGCAGTGGGAGAGGCCTTTGAAGCAGAACTAGAGGGGCAAGGTTCCTCATTCCTGACAGCTTTTTCCTAAGCATTCCCTGTCCCTGGGGGCTGCTGTAGGGAGTACCTGGTGGTATCTACCGATCTTCACATGCGAGTGCTTGCGAATCATCCCATCTGTGGGCAGCAGCTGGAAGGGGAAGATAAAATCATTTCACCAGGAAATCTCTCCTCTTGCAGTATGCCAGAAATACAGAATCCAGCCATCTCCAGTCTGGCACAAGGGAGGCAGTCTGAACAGGTAATACGAGACAAAAAGCCTTATGTTTCAGTAAGACCATAAGACTTCTAAAGCCTGACCAGGGTGTTCTGGCAAACAAGTGCACTTTGTTGAAGACTATCCCAAAAGTAAAGGCCCAGAGCAGGGTAGACAGTGTATGGAGCAAACCTCTCCTGTGAGCAGTTTCAGCAGTGTTGACTTTCCAGCTCCATTGGGTCCAACAAGAGCTACACGAGTATCCAGGTCAATCCCAAACTCCAGGTTATTATAGATCCATGGCTGCAAACAACAAAACCCATGAAACATTAGGTCTTTTCTTTATGTACTCTCCAGAACCCCCCTGCTGCCCCTGTAATGCTCTGTCCCCAGCAGGCCCAGCATTAGCCCTGCCAAGATCTTTGCTGTTAGTCATACACTGAAGCCCCCTCAGGAAGCTCAGCCAGAAGTCTCCCACTCCCAAACAAGGCAGGAATACAAGTGATCCCTGTATGCATACTCCCATACTCACCCCATCCTTGGTGTATCTGAAGCTGACATTCTGCACCATGATGACAGGAGGGGGAATTTTCCCACAGGGTGGAAAGTAGAATGATAAAGTCTGTTAACACAGAATATCCACCTGTGAGACACTCTGGAACACAGGACAGCCCAGTCATTCCAGTATAACCATGCCTCACTACCATCGTCAGCTGAGACCAAGGCACCAGATTGAGACTTTTTATAAGCTCTTCTTGCAACTCACTCACATTTACTCTGATGAGCTGCTTGCAAGCTCATCTGCTGGCTAATGAATCCCTGTTTCTTTCCCTTTGAAACAAATGTGGGATTGTACTCTTTACACAAGTAGAAGCTGTACTGAGTATCCTCTCCCATCTCCTATGAGCCCTAGGCATTCCTTTCTGATTTCTGTATCTGCAAAATAGCCTTACTGATATGACAACTCCACTTCCCTCCCCTAGAAAATTCCCCCTCTTCTCATTGTTCAGCATTACTCCATGCTGACTACAGGGATCCTTGGCATCAGGAAGGGTATTTTGTTCTTGCTACCAGCTTTGTCAGCCATTCCTACTGTCTGCTGAAGACCCCTCTACTCCTGTAGTTCATGCTTCAAATACAGATCTCTAGATGCAATCCCATGTCTGATCCTACCTTATCATTCACAACTCTCTCTGTCAAGCCAGAAGCCATCATTTTTTGAAGGGTCTTCTCCTTGCTCTGAGCTTGCCTGGCCAGCTTCGCGCTACCATGGCCAAATCGTGCAATGTAATTCTGCAAAAAGAGTCAGCCAAAAGCCACAGTGATAAGGCTGATGAGGGGAAGGGAAGCCCACTAAAAGGGCAGGAGGGTGCTCATGCAGCTTGGCAGGTACCTTCATGTGAGCAATCTGATCTTGCTCCCAGTGGAATCGCTTCATTTGATTTTCTTCTAGTTCTAAGCGAGTCTTTACATACTGATCATAATTTCCCTGGAAAGGGAGCATGGAACATCAGCTGTGCCCAGAGAACAGCCCTTGTTTCTGCTGCTTACATGGGGCTCAGCTTACTCACCGTGTAGTACTTAAGTTTGCGGTTGTGCATGTGGATGATGTTGGTGCAGACACCATTCAGGAAGTCCTGGGAGTGGGATATCAGCACAAGGATCCGCTTGAACCTGTGGCACCATGTAAGTTATTAGAGACTAAATTAGGAAGAGAAATCTTATTTGTTGGCCCTGCTGGTGACAAAGGCTTTATATGCATGCTCTGGGAAATCGGCAGTAAAGCAGCTACAACAACTGCAGTGAGTAAATCCTGCCAACCATTTTCACTGTAGTAAAACATCCTGCACCATTACATAGTCTTTGCCTGTTATCACAAAAAGCCCAGGGCTGGCTGTCTATGTGGCAGGTGACTTGTGTCACTGATGCAGCTGACTCCACTGGCATCACATTCCTAAGAAGTTTCAGCCTTTGCTGTTTACTTTCCCCTCAGTACAGGCTCCCATCCGTTACTGCACTGCACCTGGCTCGGCTCCAAATCCATACATCAAGGGGTTAAAGCCTCCCCAAAAGAGGTTCAAGGTTCTTTTCCAAAGACCTCACTTCTAAAGCAAGGACATAAAAAGTTCAGCTGACAGAGCTGATGGGAAAACCCCTGCAAAGGCAAAGCCCTTCTCACAACATTGCTCTTTTAATGCACACCCCACAACCTGAACTTCGTAACTGTTCCTAAGCTTTTTGCCTTACACCTTAACATTTTACCTTTGTTATGAAAACCAGTCACCTCACACACTAGCAAAAGATGAAACCAACACACTCAGATACTACACTTCTGCGAAAACAGAAAAATGGTGGGCAGGAAGATGAGCTGGGAGCCAGGTCTGGAAAGTTCCCACTAAGTACAGGGATTGGTACAGTTCACAATGCTGGTACACAGGCTCCTGGCTTTCAAGGAAGCACCTTTAACCTGGGAGTACAAACCAGCATTTCTCATTTCTTCAGTGCCAAGAAGACGGAGAATTGAATTGAATTCTTTACCCTTGCATCAAAGAATCTCGCAGAGCAGCAAGCAGAAGTGTCACTGGTACTGCAAGAACTACACAGTTACGCACCCACAAGAACTATACAGTTACTCCTGCAGAACTTGCTTACGTGCTGACAAGATGTTCATGCTCACATGCTGACAAGCAGAAAAGCACAACCCACAGAAGCAGCAAACTCCTCCATGCTTACGTTTTCAGCTCTTCCTCCAACCACACACAGGCATCCAGGTCAAGGTGGTTTGTGGGCTCATCGAGCAGCAGCATGAAAGGTCGAATGAAGAGGGCTCTGCAAGGACAGGGGAGATGACAGTACAGGGTAAGTGTAGGTAACCCAAAGCCTCCCAACTCTGCTCTGAGTTCTCAGAACTGTCTGTGGTTCTGCAGTCACACATTCTCAGCAGAGGCAGCCAGCACTACTCCACTCACCTGGCAAGAGCCACCCTCATTCGCCAGCCACCACTAAAGTCCTTCAGCTTCTTCCTCTGCATGGCTGGTGTGAACCCCAAGCCATGAAGGATACGTGAGGCCCGTGCTTCTGCCTTGTCAGCATCCAGCTCCTCCAGGCGTTCATACAACTCCAAGAGTTTCTCACATTCCGCTGAAAGAGAGCCTGCCAGTCAGCACCTTTGCCAACAAAGGGCTCTCAGCTGCACTGCGGGGAAACCTCACAGCCCCTCTGCTTTACCCCTGTTTAGCCCCCTCCATATCCAAGCCTGAGACACTTCTTAAGATGCTGCATGGAATACTTCATCCAAAGAAGTGTCATCCGTACCCATTAGTACAGGCAGCTAAGTCAAACAGGTACCACAACATGTGGGAACTTCCCCAAGGAACCCAAACTTTCTTTGGTAGGGAAGGAAATGGAGGAAATGTCCCTTAGGATTCTGAGAAGCTTTACCATCTTCATGAGCTAAACGTTCTGCTTCTCGCTCCAGCATGGCCCTCTCTGTGTCCACCTCCATCACACACTGCAGAGGGGTCTTGTCACTGGGAGGCATCTCTCGGGTGAGGTGGTAGATGTCAATGTGCTCTGGGATGGGCACTTCTCGCTTCCCAATAGCTGACAAAAGCATGGATTTCCCTGTGTGCAGATAATCACAATTAATTGCTGGATTCAGTGAGATATGTCAGTGAAACAGATGAGATACGCTCAGGTGCCATTGTGATTCCTTCCTTTTCCAACCTCAGAAAATCCTGGGGAATTTTTTTAGCAAGAGGCCAGAAGAACTGAAGGCACAGCAGAGCCTGCTGCCTTGCTAGGACAGGCTGCCCTCCTAGGTAAGGCTCACCACCCCAAGGACAGCACTGAAACATGAAGAAGCTTTTTTTGGAAACCACTTCACTTCAGCCCTGGCTCAGATTTGGGGAACTTTATCTCTGTTGTACTTTCTGCTGTCTAACCAGGTCTAACAGCTGGTATCAGGATCCCAGATTCTGAAGACTTTTAACATCGAGGAAAGTAATGCACTGCTCTGTAAACAACCTGGGTTTTCCTGAAACTTAAACCAGATGGTCACTCTTACTAGCACCTCTCCCATCACACCCATATTCTGCATCTCTCAATGTAGCATCACTTTCTCCAGGGACTGGACAGCTGTTTTCATAGTCAGGCCAAACCACACATTCTCTACTCCTCCATACAGTACAAGTTCTCTGACCAACACCATCAGCATTGGGTTTACTGGCTCTACTAAGCTAATCAGGCAAACAGGAATCAGGCAGACAGATCCCACACATCTCACCCAACTCCCCACAGAAACAAGATCAAAAGCACAATCCAGATCTAGAATGCAATCTCAGACTTCTATCAGCAATCCTAGTAACTGCCCTTCATGTGTGGGGATATGGGAGAACAGAAACTGCTGGATCCCAGCCATGTCTGTCTAACAGCCCTCCTGGTTTTCAGCACTTCCCACCTGCCCCTGCCCAACTTCTCAGCAGCATGGCACCTTTACCAAGCTCCAGGGAGCCACGTTGCTTCCACTGAGCTTACCAATCCCATTGAGTCCAATCAGGCCATAGCGTCTCCCAGAGTTCAGCTCCAGTTTGGTGTCACTCAGCAGCTCCTGGCCATGGAAGGTCAGTGAGAGGTTGATGATATGCACGTCAGTGCTGTTGGGGTGGGAGGCCAGCACTCCTGTCACGGCTCGGGCAGCAGCTTTCTTTAACTCAAAGTCCTCCAGCTCCTTTGTAAGTGCATCCACCTCTGTATTTAGAGAAGACCAGAAGTGTTACTGATTTAGAAACAAGGGAATGCATAAGCCCCTGTACCGAAAGCCCCAGGACCACAAAACCAACTCCCATTTCTACAGAAGAGTTGAGGAGACTCAGATACAATGACACTCAGCTTTTCAGCTTAGCAGGAGGATATATATGGTCTAGGTGGAACTTCCACCAGCTAAATACCTAAGTGTCATCTTAGACAGTGTCAGCAGAACTAAGTGAGCAGCCAGAACAGCAAACCATTTTCTGAATGTGATGGGACTAACACCCCTGCAGGATGGACTAGACTAGGAATAGTGCACATAAAGCACTGCCTGTAAGCTCAAGAAAAGGCTTGGCCAGAAAACGAATTGACTAGAAAATAAACAAAGGGAAAGTTGAGAAAGAGAAGCAGCAGCAGAATTTAAACAGTCCCTACTAATTTTCGGAGAAGCTACAATGTCCGTCCCCTTCCCTTCTTCCTACAGTACAAATCATAGAATCACAGGAACTAGAAAGGTTTGGATTACATCTTCTAGAGCATTTCATTCCAAACCTGCTGCCATGGGCAGGGACACCTTCCACTACAGCAGGTTGCTCCAAGCCCTGCCCTAGGGGCCTAGGACACTTCTAGGAATGGGGCAGCCACAGCTTCTCTGGGCTGCCTGTGCCAGAGCCTCACCACCATCCTTCCTGTCATGCTGACCCTCTGTCACAGGCCAACTTCACTCCTCAGTGAGAGATGCTGCCCTTTGAAGTAGCCAATGGCACTGGGGATCTTGGCAGGCAGACCTGATTTCAGATTGTGCCAGTGTGGAATGACACCCTGGTTGTCAGCATCCAGCACTTCTGACAAAATCAAGATGCCAGAATCTTGATCACTCAGTAAAATCACTGTTGACACCATGGCAAATGTGCCTTAGCTGAGGAGCAAAGAACATTACTGGCACTGATACAGGACCCCTTTGGGCAATGCCATAGCCAACAAGGAATGAAGCAGGTGAGCAAACATGGAGAAGGGAGCGTTACCCCGATGCATACACAGCTCGGTAAGAAATACGTCGGCATAGACCCACGTAGAACCGCACGCTCTTCTGAGCCCACAAGGATCATCGAGTCCAAGTCCCGGCCCTGACTGACACCCCAACCATCCCACCCTGTGCCCGAGAGCGCTGTCCAAGGCTCCTGAGCTCTGGCCGGGGCCGGTCCCTGAGGGGCCCGCTCGGTGCCCGCCGCCCCCCGGGGGAAGCGGGGCCTTTTCCCGGGACCCAGTCTGACCCTCCCCTGGCACCGCACAGACACCCCAACCATCCCACCCTGTGCCCGAGAGCGCTGTCCAAGGCCGGTCCCTGCGGGGCCCGCTCGGTGCCCGCCGCCCCTGGGGGAGCGGAGCCTTTTCCCGGGACCTCCCGGGACCCCGGCCCGGCCGCCGCCGCCCCGCCCACCGCCCGGGCTGCACCAATAGGAAGGCGGTATGCAAATCGCCGGCGGAAGGCGGCGATTGGCCGGCTCGGCCCCCGCGCGCCGGCGGCTCGGAGCGCACCGGGGCCTCCCGGAGCCCCCGCCCGCCCCGGCGCTCGGAACCGCAACGGGGACCCGCGGTCAGGAGCGGCCCCGGGGCTCCGTGCCACACACCGAGTGCCTCTTGGCACAGCGCATCTCGAGCTGAGCCTGGAAGAACCCTGCGGGCTGCCAGGTGAGCTAAAGGAAGGCCCAAAAATAAACTGTCCCTCTGTAAGCGTTACCTGCCCTATTTCCTTTTAAGACCAATAACTCCCTGTGCCAAAGCCTCTCTCTTTAACAGGCATAAAATCTGGTTTAGAGGTAGATTCTTAGTTTCTGCAAACCAGGTACGTCTCAGAGAAACGGGGGAGCAGAGAGTCAGAGCAAACAGCAGTAAGAAGTGAATTAATTCAGACCCTACAGTGGTTTCTGCAACAGGAAAGAAAACTCCAAACGAAATGAAAACCCAAAAACACCCAAAGAGGTCCCGGCATCAAGTAGCAGAAGGTAGAAAAAGTGTCTGTCTGAAAGCACCATCAGCCCCCTCCACCTTCACACCGCCGTGCCTCAAGCGAGGGCCACGGGCACCCTTCATACACACGGCCCATGCGGAGCCCCGGGTGTCCTGCAGCCTCCGGGCAGAGCGGTCCCGAGGGCAGCTCCTGCAGCCGCGCGGTTCCGCGCACCCCATGCCCGAGGTGTTCAATCAGATCCTCAGTGTCGCGGTTCGCCCACCCGGGACACAGCCGAGCGCGCACGGTCCGGCCGGGAACGGCGCCGGCCGGGCCCCCTGCTCTGGGACACGCGGGGCACACACGGGACCGGCCACCCTCTCACCTGGCAGCACCGTCCCGTTGGCCTCCGGGGGCCGGACTTCCTGCGGCTCCGTCCCGGCATCACCGTTCTCGTCCGGGACTCGGCGCGGCCGCTGCCGGGCCTTAGCCGCCTCCTTCTTCTTGGCCGCCTTCTTCTTGGCCAGGTCGGAGGGCATGGCGCGGGTGGGAGCTACGCCAGAGGGGGCGACAGGCGCCGTTAGGCCGCGCCGATCCGGCCCGGCCCGGGTCGCCCCGCCTCTGTTCCCCGCCCCGGCGGCCCCGCGGGCCGGCCGCCGCGGCCCGGAGCACGCGGTGCCGCCGGCTCCTGCCGAGGGTTCCCGCCCGCCTGCTGGGCTGCCCGCACCGCGCCGCCCACCCCGGCCCTGCCCCGCTGCTCCCCGCTCTGGGCTCCCGGGCCCGCCCGCACCGGCCGCTCGCGCTTTCCTTCTGTCGCAACAGCCCCGCCGCGACCGCGTGCGCGCGCCCCCCCCCTCGGCGCGCCGGCCAATCGCAGCGCGCAGCGTCACCGGCGCCGGGCGGTGCGCGGCCCTGGGGAGCGCAGTCCGCAAGGCCGCGCCTGCCCCCGGCATGCCGCGCGCCGGCCGGCCCCGCCCCCGCAGGGACCATAGAGGCGCCGGCGGCGCGGGCCAGAGCGGCCCCAGGCACCATCGATAGGGGAGCGGAAGCGGAAGCGCGCGGGCGATGTGGCAGGTGAGGTGGCAGCGGTGGAGCGCGGCCGGGCTGAAGCTGCCGTCACTCCCCGCGGCCCCGTCCCGGATCTCCGGCCCGTCCTCTGCCCTGTCACCGGCCTGCGGGTAGCAGAACCCCGGGGCCGCCATCCCGCGGGACCGCTACCGCCGGAGCGCCCCGCGCCCGCCATGTCCTGCGGCCGCCCCGTGAGCTCGGCCCGGCCGTAGCTGCCGCGATGCGCCTGGGCGCGGTCCTGAGCGCGCTGCGGCCCGCGCTGCCTCTCCTGCTCGGGCTGTCCCTTGGCTGCAGCCTGAGCCTCCTGCGCGCCTCCTGGAGCCACGGCGCGGCTGAAGAACGGTGTCTGGCTCCGGGCCCGCCCGCGCTGCCGGCCCATGGGGCTGCGCCCGAGGCGGCGGAGGGGAGGCCGGTCTCGGGCCACGAGGATTTCAGGCCCCGGATTGTGCCATATTACAGAGACCCCAACAAGCCTTACAAAAAAGTGCTCAGGTAAGTGATGTTTTTTCTGGCCTGAATTTCCTTCGAGCAAAATATTCTCGTGGGAAGTTCTAAGTCTTCGTGTGAGCGAACAGGTTCAAGGTGATATTTGCTGTTTGAAATAACTCGTGTAGTAAGAGCGTGATGCACCAAGGCAACGGCCAAGATTGTTACCTTAAGGGGTGGAAGAGACGTGTTCAGGAAATTTATCTGAGGGGAGAAAAGGCAACAAAATGGCCCAAGAAGAATGAGAATATTTCTTGTCAGTGCAGGGAGGGTGATTCTGCGCTGCTCAGGTGAGGCCCCACCTGCAATGCTGCATCCAACCCTGGGGTCCCCAACACAAAAAGGACATCAGCTTGTTGGAGTGAATCCGGAGGAAGCCACCAAGATTATTAGAGGAGTGGAGGAAAGGCTGAGAGAATTTGAATTGTTCAGTCTGGAGGAAAGAAGCTTCACGGTGATCGAGCTGCAGCCTTACAGCACCAGAAAGGGAGCAGCCAAGAAGGATGGAGAGAGAGTGTTTTACAAGGACATGGAGTGACAGGACAAAGGGGAAATGATTTCAAACTGAAGGGGAGTAGGTTTAGATTAGGTATTAGGAAGAAAGACTTTCCTGTGAGGATGGCAAAGCACTGGCACAGGTTACCCAGAGAAGTTGTGGCTGCCCCATCCCTGGAAGTGTCCAAGGCTGGGCTGGACAGGGCTCAGAGCATCCTGGTCTAGTGGAAGATGTCTTTAGCTGTGGCAGGATGTTGGAACTGGATGGTGTTAACATTCTCTTCTGCCCCAAACCATTCTGGGATTCTGTGGTTGTTTTGCTGCTCATGTTTAATAGAACGTGTTAAATTATTCTTCAAAACTTATTTTAGCTGGTCTACTCATTAGGAAATTTTTGATCAATTAATTGTAATTTATGTGTTAAGGAAATTTTCCTGGCTGACCATCCAGGAGCCACTCTTACATCACACTGGCACTGTCTTAGGGTGTCACTGCTGGCACCGAGGCTCCTTTGCAGCTGCAGCTCTGGTGACCCAACAGGTGCTGTGCTCAGCTCCTCCCACATGCCACGCTCACACTGCCAGACAAGTTTCCTTGGTGTCAGGTTTCCTGTAGTAGAGTCTCTTTGGTTTTTCTAACTATTTCACATGTGGTGCAGCAACATCATAACAGCTCAGGGTGGTGCCTCTGCAGAGGGACCCTGAATAAAGGGACCCCTGGACTTCTGTATCCTCACACTCTCTGTGTATTCTTTTCATCTGTTTTCTTATGTGCCTCTTGGTGCAGTGGTGGTTTTTGGTCTGGAGTCTTCTCATTGTTCATTGGGTGCTGCAGGGCTTTGTGTGGTTTGTGAGGCCAAAGACCACCACCCATTGCTGGCTCATGGCGTGGGGCTTCAGTGATCTCCCAGGGCCCTATGTGCAGCTAGTGTACCCTAGCACACCTCAACCACCAGCACTAGAGACTCCTCAGCAATCTTTCCTGTGTTTTTATTGAGCATACCTGCTAATCTGCACCGTGTACTAAGCTCCAGGTAGTTAGCTCTGTGGTATTTTAATTGCACCAGCACAGTTTTCTAGCTCAGATAGATGTGAGATTGCAGCTGCCTTGAAGGAAACAAATGTTTTTACAAAATGGGATTTTCACTATTGAATATTCTCTTGAAGCTCTATGACTAGGCTTGACTTTTTTGCCCTGAGTAGATTCCAGCCATTAAAGATTTATCCCAAGTTACCATAATTGTTTGATTTTTTTTCTCCTCCAACTGTTTGTCATGTAGGTATGTACTTCCTTTACAGAACTCGCTACATCCAGACAGAATTGGGATTCCATGAGAGACTGTTTGTGGCTGTGCTCACCTCCAAGGCCACACTGAACACGCTGGCAGTGGCAGTGAACAAGACAGTGGCCCACCACTTCCCACGCCTGCTGTACTTCACGGGGCTGCGCAGTGCCAAGGTGCCCCATGGCATGGTGCTGGTGGCCCACGGGGATGAGAGGCCCATTTGGCTCATGTATGAGACCATGAACTATATCCATCAACATTTTGGTTCTGACTATGATTGGTTCTACATCATGCAGGATGACACCTATGCCCAAGCTGAACAGGTCAAGGCTCTGGTGACACACCTGAGCATTAACCAGGATGTGTACCTGGGGCGAGCAGAGGAGTTCATCGGGGGAGATGAGCAGGCCCGTTACTGTCACGGGGGCTTTGGCTACCTGCTCTCCCGTAGCCTCTTGCTTAAACTCCACCCACACCTGGACAGCTGTCGCAATGAGATCCTCAGTGTGCGCCCAGATGAGTGGCTGGGTCGTTGCATCATTGATTTCCTTGGCATCACTTGTGTTTCCCAGCTCCAGGTACTACCTTCCTGCTCAGGTTTTGTGTTAGCTGAGCCTGACAGAGCCCAGAATCTTCCTCTTTCTCTACTGCACAGCCAAGTGGCTTTTCTGTGAGCTGCTGCTGTGAGTTGCAGAGGAAGGAAGGGCTCTGGGCTATGGCAGCATTGGGGGGGGCAGGGGTTGGGGCTGGAATGACAGCTGGGATGTTGAGGGAGAGAGCACACTCAGGATTTAATTTTCAGCCTTACTAGCAGGGCTGATTCACAGGTTTTTGAAGGCAGGATAAAGGGATGTTGATACCAAGAAGCAAGTGGGAATGCAGTGCAGGGTGAGAGGGACAACTTGCCCCTTTTTTTTTTCTGGGTATTGCAGTCAGTATGGAAAGTGGGGCAGATGTGTGTCCGGGGTGAGGAAAAGCTGCTCTGTGAACTCAAGTTCCATGCCAGTCTTTCTGGCTTTTGTCTGCTTCAGGGCCAGCATTATCACACTTATGAACTGGCCAAGAATACTGAACCAGAGAAGGAGGAGGAAGAGGAGTTCCAAGCAGCTCTTGCAGTGCACCCTGTTTCTGACATGACCCTGATGTACAGGCTGCACAAGCAGTTCAGCAGGATCCAGCTGGACAGAGTCTATCAGGAGATCCAGGACCTTCAGGTATGTGGTGAGAGTTACCTGCAAAGACTCCTTGACCAAATGGATTTCCTTCATTTTCAGCACACTGGAGGAAGATGATTACTTCTGTTTGCAGTCAGACACAGGCTGTAGTCCCTTGTCTCAGAAATAGCACTTCTGATACCATGTTACCCAAAACTCCTGGTGTGACACTACCCACGGACAGTTGTAGGTGGTGAGGTGGGCCTGGGGAGGAGCTGGCCTAGATCTCTTTGAGAGCACAGTGGTGATCAAATCGTTCTCTCTCTTTGCACAGATGCAGATCAGGAACCTGACAGCACTGACCCCTGCAGGTGAGGCAGGTGTGACCTGGCCCGTGGGCATTAACGCCCCATTCCTTCCAAAGTCCCGTTTTGAGGTAATCAGCTGGGACTACTTCACGGAGCAGCACCTCTTCTCCTGTCCTGATGGCTCCCCAAAGTGTGAGCTCTCTGGAGCCAGTAAGGCAGACGTCAGTGAAATCATCGAGTCGGCGGTAGAGCAGCTGAACCGCCTCTATCAGCCCCTGGTGCGCTTCAGCAAGCGGCAGCTGCTCAACGGCTACCGGCGCTTCGACCCCACGCGGGGCATGGAGTACACCCTGGACCTGCTCCTGGAGGCTGCCACCCAGAAGGGTCACAGTCATGTTCTGGCCAAGCGAGTGAGCTTGGTACGGCCCTTGAGTAAGGTGGAAATTATTCCCATGCCGTATGTGACAGAGGCCACACGAGTGCAATTGGTGCTTCCCTTGACAGTGCAGGACCTGGATTTTGTAGCAAACTTCCTGGATATGTTTGCTATGAATACACTGGACACCCATGATAATGCCTTGCTGACCTTGCTTTTTATCTACCATCCCTACGATGCCCAGAGAGTTGGTCAGGTGGATGTTTTTGCTGGAGTCAAAGCCATGGTAGGAGAGCTGGAGAAACGCTATGCAGAAGTTAAAATCCCATGGATTAGTGTTAAAACAGAGGTGCCATCGCAAGTGAAGCTCATGGATATAGTCTCAAAGAAGCACCCTGTGGACACACTGTTTTTCTTGGCCAGTGTCTGGACAGAAATCAACATGGAGTTTCTGAACCGCTGCCGCATGAATACCATCAGCAATTGGCAGGTCTTTTTCCCTGTGCATTTCCAGGAGTTCAACCCTGCACTGGTATACCGGGGTGAGCAGACACCATCCTCCAACACTGACTTCCTGAGAGATGGCCATTTTGACAGACATTCCTTTGCTGAGGCCTGCTTTTATAACTCTGACTATATGGCAGCACGTACCAAGCTCGCAGCCGATATCCTGGACCGGGATGAGGTGCTGGAGAGCATGGAGGTATTTGATGTCTTCCTCCACTACTCTGGCCTGCACCTGTTCAGGGCTGTGGAGCCGGGGCTGGTGCAGAAATACACACTGAGAAGCTGCAACCCCCGGCTCAGTGAGGAGCTGTACCACCGCTGTGTGCTCAGTAACTTGGAAGGACTTGCATCCCGCTCTCATTTAGCCATGGCTCTCTTTGAGCAGGAACAGGCCAACAGCACTTGAGAGATGAGAAACATCAAGAGCTTCTCAGCACCTTAACACTTGGCACTTTCCATCCCCTTCCCAGCCTTGCCATGGGTGAAGGGTATGTGAGGTCAAGGGAGGAGGAAGACTTTCCCAGACCCACTCTAAGGCACACGGGCTGTGGAATGGGGCTGTTTCAGTAGAGGGGGTTTGGTTTGGTTTTGTGTTTTTTTTAAAATAAATTTAATTTTCTTTCCAGGCAGAGTAATGTCATCACTTGTAAACTCTGCAGCCTCCAGGATGAGGGAGGTAAACAAGCTGTAGAATGGACCTTACCTAAAGCTATGTAGTTCTGCTGAGCAGTGCAGGGAGAGAGTGAGTATGAGCTGTGTACTTGGAGAAAGTTCCCTTGACTGTGCTACTCAGGGCTGTTGCACCTTCCTGTGTGTTTGTGTTTCCCTTTTTCAAGAAGCAGAAACACAGCTTGTCTGGTTTAGCTGGACAAAGCTATTCAACCATTTTTACTGTGGTGGTTTTGGCTCTTCCAGAGCTGCAGAGTGGTTCTAGTTTAAATATCTGGGGATGGAGACTCTGTAGTCCCTCCCAGCAGTATGTTCTGGTGGATAGTAATTTTTACAGTTCAAAACTTTTCTCCTGTTCAAATGAAATTTCCTGCATTTCAGTTTATGCCCACTGCTTCTCTCAGCATCACTGGGTGCAGCTGAGCATTACTGACACACACACTGCCCTGAGCCTGTTCTCCAGACAAAACAATCCAGACTCTTGCAGTCTCACTGTTAGGACAAACACTTCCATTATTTAACATTTCCACATCCCTTCACTGGACTAACTCCAGTATGTCCATGTCTGTCTTGTATTGGGAAGCCCAGACTGGACACAGCACTCCTGGCATGTCTCACTTGTGCTGAGGACACAGGTCATTGTCCTTGACCTGCTGGCCACAGTCCTGCTGTGGCCCAGGATGCTGTTGGCTTACGTTTAGCTTGGTATCCACCAGGACCCCACTAATCCTTTTACTTTTTCAGCTTTCCAGCATCATCTCTCCAGCCAACATCCCAGAAATCAAAGCCCAAAACCCTGATATGAACCTGAGTTTATGTGATAAGCCGACAAGTGTGGCTGACCCTGTTTGTCACTGCTGAAGGAGAGAGGTTGTATTTGCTACACTCATCTCATGAGGTGAGTGAAGCTGGAGGTCTGGTGTTGGCCAGACCAAAAGAGATACTGAAAAATTAGGAAAGCTTAAAAGAAGTATTCAAAGTCAGGAACGTTGGTTTAACTTGGATAGAAATCTCAGATTTGCTTATTTAACAAGTAAGGCATGTTTCAACATGGGAAGAACACATATCTCTTATGCCTTCTGGGGATGTGTGGTTATTGCTAAGTGCACGAAGCAGAGCAACACAGAGTCCCCAGGCAGATGCAGAGAAGAGCCCTTTATTGCAGAAGCCATGCCTTTTTAAGCAGTTAGGCCGTTATCAGTTACATTCCATTTTAGCATTACAAATGTAACTCAACCAACCACCATACACCATGATGTGAACGTGTAATGGTTATATAAGTTGTTTTTCTACCTCCAGTTCAGATGAGTCACTTTCCCATAGTCCTCTTCTACTTAGCCCAAGTAGCAGGCCTGAACCATGATTTTACAAGGTTAACAAGGCCCTTATTTTATAAAGCTTTACCTTTATGCAATATCTAAGCACACGTTCACAGAATGAGGACAAGGGCAATTACCTGGGAAACCTTTTATTATTATGTGGGTTGTTCTGCACGAGGAGGTCCTGATCCATTATGATCCAAGTAGGAAAGAGACTCGGGCTGTGTGGGGTGCTGTTTAAACTATAATGTGTTAGAGATAACACGACAGAACAGTGTTCATCATCTCATATCCTTTAGGTGTGAGGAACCCCAAGTGGGCTTCTGATCCACACCCAGCATGCCCTGCAGATGCCATCTGCAGTGCTGGTTCTCCTTTTTTTGCCATTACAATCATAAGAGTGCAAGAAAACAACTCTGTTTGTTGTTCCTGCAGTCAGACAGAAAGGATGTTTGCATGAGAATTTCTTGCCTCGTTGGTAGACAAAAGCCAGGCCATATGAGTGGCAGAATGGTTGGCAAGACCAAGAGCTGCCCACAGGCATTTCTGTATGATGAGCTGGCTGAGACTGTCTGGTGGGCAAGGGATTTGTGCAGCCAAGCCAGGTCTGAAGTTGCCCTGTGAGCAGCACAGGCCTGTGTGTGCTCAGGTTAACATTCCCTTGGGATGCAGTGAGTGCCAGGTGGGATCATGTGCCACGGCAGAGATGGACAGAGTGAAAACTCTGATGCTGCTCACCTTGGGGATGGTGTGCTCATTTTGAATGCAAAATGGATTCTGATGCATGAAAATAACATCCTGGTGTCAGCAAGGATGCAGAGCTTGTAACTGCAGGTTTCAGGACAGTGTAATATTCAAGGGGAATTCCTTGGGTCATTGTTCTGTGTAACACATCTGGAAGCACTGGCAGTGGACACGGTGCTGCAAGAAACTAAATAGGCAGCAGATCTTCTGCCCAGGGACACAGTGGCTGGCATGCCCAGGGACACAGTGGCTGTCATGCCACCAAGCTGAGCATTTATCTGTGAGAGATGCAGGAACTGGAATTGCTGACTGAGAGCTGTAGGGGATGTGACAGGTGGGGATGTCTGGGATGTAAAACAAGCTGCTAAAGGAAAGGGTTTGGAATTACATAGGGCAAGCAAGAATCATTAGTGAGTCCTCATTAGAGAAGAAAGAGAATAATGGGAAACAGGATGGTGAGATTTGATGGATGTAACCCAAAAGCCAGGAGTGTTGTTGCCAACTTGTTGGCAAGTCCCTGCCTGTGTCAGGGCATGTCAGGTGATGATGAACACTACACAGAACTTAAAATTCTTAAGAGCATCTTGTATCTTGGAAGAAAGCTGAGGGAAGCTGATTCTTCTATTTTTTACAATCCAGCTCTGTGGGAAAGGAAAGGCAGGAAATACTGCCAGCAAACTGCCCAATCCCTGAGCTGGGGATTCTGGTTTTTACCTGAGGGACAGTTCTCCAGCCAGTGTTGTTTGACAATTAATTGATTATTTGGAAGCAAATATAAGATCTCTACAAATAAAATTGGCAGATTATGTAAAAATATGCAAAAAAGTCATGAAGAGAAGGTAATAGTGAAGAAGAGTGTGTAAGGCTCTTTACATAGACTTTTGTCTTAGAACAGCCAAATGCAAACTTACATGTTTGGGAAGATGTATCACTCCTCCAGAGAGGACTGCATGTTAGAAAAGGTAAGTCTGTAAAGAAATGGAGTGTATTAAAGTGCAAGCAGCTTCATTTTTCTTTGACCCACTATTTTAGACACTAAAATCCAGGCTCTGTCCCAGCCCTGTGTAGATTTAAGACAGGATATAACAAATCTTTACAGGTAGATAGTCTGGGGGAAACAGATGCTGTTGATGTGAGACAGCAAGAAGGGCCCTGGTGGCATAGCACACAGCCTATTTTTAAGGCTTCTAGGGAATAGAAAAGAGGAACATTTGAGGTTCACAAAACTTATCTGAAGATTGTAAGTATTTTATAATGTGAGATGCTTGTAAGATAAGGGGTAATGGCTTTAAACTGGGTTTAATGGTTTTAAACTAAAAGAGGGTAGGTGCAGACTAGACCCAAGAGAGACCATTTTTAAAATGAGGCTGGAAAAGCACTGGCACAGGTTGCCCAAGGAACCTCATCCATGGAAGCCTCCAAGGCCAGATTGAACAGACTTGGAGTGACCTTATTGACCTCTTGAGTTGGAGATGTCCCAGTCCATGGCAGGGTGGGGCTGGATGGCCTTTAAAAGTCTCTCCCAACCCAAACCTTCCTGTGAACTCTTAGAAGGTTGTGAGTGATCTGATTAGGGTGTGTGAGTACATGCACTAAATGAAAACACTGGATGCTAAAGCAGTCTTAGTTGTCTGACTGCAGCAGATTAATTCCAAAGGAAAACAGGCACATGTGTTTGAAAGTGCTGAAAGTGAGCAGCTGGTGGAATTACTTCTCCAGTGTGCTACAATTTACTTGGTTTGTGTAACAGATTATTGGAGGCAAGTGTGAAATTAATTGTCAAATGTAAGTGGGCAGAATAAGTCCTTGTCACATGTAAATGGGCAGAGTAAGTCCTTCATGGCCTTAAATTTCATGACTGTCACTATATAGTGGATGAAATTTGCAAAAGACAAATCTATCAAAGGCTGTTAAACACAAAGCCAAAATCTCTGGCACAGCAGGTCTCTGAATTACAAATCTGTAGGATCTAGGAGAGCTGCCAGGGAGGGAGCACTCTCTGTCTACTGTATTTTTGTGATTTTTTTTCTAGGCAGTGTTGGCCACTGTCAGGGAGAGGGTGAATGAGTCATATGTGCTCATGATTTGACTCTCTGCCACCATTTTTGTCTCTTTTGCTAAAAAAAAACTAGATCTTTTTCAAGGATGCACTTTAGTTCAGCCTAAAATGATGAACTATGTGAGGATCATAAGTCTGCGTTCTAGAGTGGGGTCATACTAGCCAGGAAGACAAATTGCCATGATTGTCATGTTTGATCTTGTAGCCTTGAAGAAATGCACACCCTTACGTGGTGTCTCTGCTTTCCCCAACGTGCACTGGGTGTGTTTACTTTTGTGTATACCTCACTTTCTTTGGGGTCCACAGCAATGGATATTTTTCTTCCTTGTCTTCAGCTGTGAAGGTAATTTCATCCATTGCATGTTTTAGACTGACTGACATACCCTGTTGGAATAATCTGTTGATGCTAGAGAAGGATGTGTAGTATGTGTTACAAACACAAGAAGCTTCTGTCCCAACTGCATTTTTGACTTCAAGAAACAGGTAAAAATAGACTCCCCACCTTTTCATCTGTGTCAGAGCTGCTACTATCCCAAATTAACAAGTATACTTAAACCCCAAACCCAAGAGATGCTGTGAACTCAGACACTGTGTCTGATCATGGTGCCCATCAGTCTTCTCCAAGACTGGAATATAAATAATGTGCCTCTGCCATGCAGCCTGGGAGTAGCCAACCTCCCTTGGGGGCTCTGCCCAGGGTGGCCTCCCCCCTGCTCCTGGGGCACACCTGACCAGCAGCTCAGGTCTGTCTGGGCAGCTCCTCCACTCACAGCTCACAGGCTGCTTCACCCCAAAGTGCTGCAGAGCCAATTCCCAGCACACTGGAGAGTGCAACCCAGGTCTTGCAGGTGGTCTAAGCTGTTTCACAGAAGTTCTGGAGTTGCTGTTGGTCAGATGAGATGAGCAGATAGAGGACAGGTTGTTCTCATTGACAGGTGCACATTTCCCCAACTACAGCAAGGTATTCTTGCTCAGCACACTCCTCCCTTCTCAACTCCAGCACAAAGAGTTCTTTTAATAGGAGCTTGCTGTCTTCTGTTTGGCTTTGAGCATTGCCTTGTCACACATCCATTGTGAAATATTCTGCACAGCACTGCAGAGCATGTGCAGGTGCCAGCTGCCAACTTGGTCTCGAGCCAGGAGTCGTGGCCTGAACCCCACATACCAGATGTTTTCATGCCCCACTGTCCCAGGGTTGACCATTCCCCAGACCTGTACTTCAGCCAAGGCAGTCACCCTCTCCCGTTCTGAACTCTTTCCTGGATGTACTAGGCACTTACCTTCTCAGCATGCCTGCTGAACCATTGCTCATGGATTCTCAAAGGGGAAATTTTCTGGTGACGGGCACCACAGAAACTCATTTTCCATTTGCAGCTGGTACAAATAACTGCAGGAAAAAGCTTGAAAATGTGACACAGAAAATACAGTGAAAAAGCCAAAAGCATGTGTACAGTCCCTCCTTAAAAACACCCACTGAGACTTAAACCCACCTTGTGATCTTTGCAATATTTTATTCCATCTTTTAGACATCCACTGGTTTTGAGCACGTGAAGCTGTCAGGTTTGCTTGGCTCCTTGCAGGTGGAGCTCAGTCCTTTCACTGCTCCCTCACAGCTCCTTGGAGCATCACCCCAAAGTGTCCACTGTCAGTGCTCATACTGTCCAAACTTCCCTCCTCATCCTCATGGACTGCAAGGCTTTGGCAAGTCACGATGAGGGTTCCTTCTAATTGCTCTGTCAAAGGGCAGTCACAGAGATCTCCGCCTGGGTATTTAAGAAGCGATTCTCCTGTACAACTGACACTGCACCACAGACCCATAGCCCGCCAGGCCAGTACCCTCATCTTCACCCTCCCGGGACTCACCGGCTCCTTAACACAAGGAAAAGCGTGTGGATAGTGGATCGCAGCTCTGGGCCGGTTCTGAATTTGAAGGACTGGACGTGCCTCAGAGCTCCCCTGGCCTGTTTGCTCTCTCATCCTGCTACTGCCGTCCCCATCGCCACCGGAATTCTCATCATCTCGCGGTGAGCCCCGGCCCGCTCGCTGCCGGTGCGAGCCCCGCTCGGTACCGCTCGGCAGCGCTCCCGACCCCGCTGTACCGGGCGGGGCGGGGGCTCTGCGTCGGGCCCCGCGGCCCGGGGGTGATGCGGAGCGCGGACGGCAGGCGGCGCTGCGGAGCGCGCGGAGGCTGCGGCGCCGGGCCGGGAGCGCTGCGAGAGCGCCGGGGCTGCGGCGGCGGGGGCGGCAGGGGGCGGCGGTGAGTGCGGGGCGGTGAGTGCGGGGGCCGGAGGGCTGCGATAGCAAGGGGGCTCCGGCCGTGGTGCGGGGCGCCGCTGGGGAGGGAAGGGGGTGGCTGCTGCGGCGGAAGCAGCGGCGGCGGGGCCGGGGACTGGGGTGGCGGCGGACCCAAAGCCAGTCCGCCCCTTTCTCGAGCGCCGTCGAGGCGGCAGAGCCGGAGCGGCCCCTGGGGCTGGGAGGTGCGGGCGCCGCACCCACCTGTCCCCGGGAGGAGCTCCGCGCCGCGCCGCCCCCGCGGGGCTGGGAGCGGAGCAGGGGCCGCGGCAGCACCGCCTTCCCCCGCAGCGGCGCGGCCGGGGCCGGGCTCTCCCGGCGCGGGACCCTCTCCCCGGCGCGGCGGGCGAGCCGCACTTTACCGACGGTGCCTGGCCGCTGTCCGCAGCGCCGCGCAGGCGCCCCGCGCGGACGGGAGCGGAGCATGGACGGGACGGTGAGCGCGGCGCGGCCCCCCCGCCCCGGCTCGGCCCCGCCCCGGGCATCTGCGAGGCGCCCACGCCGGCGGTACCCCCGGGCCGGGCACGGACCCCGGGCAACGCCGCTGCTGCTCCCGCCCGGCGCTGCCCGCAGGGCTCGCCCGGCCCGGAGCCTGGGGGAGTCCTGGCGGACCCGCGCGTCGCCGGTACCGCCCGGCGGTGCCTCCTTCGTCGGCCGCCGCTCCCTCGTGGAGCCGCGGCCGGAGCACCCTGGCGGCTGTCGCGCCGCGCTCTCTGATCTTCCCCGCGGACTCGGCTTTGGGCGGTGCAGCGCCCGCCTGGCCCCGCCGGGTGTCCCAGCGCGGGCCCCGCGTCCTCCGCCGAGCCCCGGCGGCTCTGCTGCCTTGCAGGAGCTCGGTTCGCTCGGAGAGGCAGGAGAAAGGGGGAGCTCAGTGCTCATTTACCGCCCCCGAATGTGGGCTGCAGACCCCCTCGGGAGGGTCTCCTTTAGCAGGGACTGACTTTACCGAGGGAGACATTATCACTCTTCTGGATTTCCCCATCCTGCCCTGACTCGGCCCATGCATCCTCAGGAGGGGAAGGTCCTCTTCTTAACACCCTGTCCCTGGAGACACCCCAGCGCTGCCCTGCACCTAACCTGCTGTCTCTGGTGCTCCAGGAACAACCAGCCTTCACACAGGAGATGGCAGCTTCTGAGAGAGAGCATCTGACTTGCTGCCTCTAAGATGCCCTCAGTGCTGTCTTCAGAGGGAGATACGTGGTCCAAGATACTCTCTCAGGACTAACAGATCCGTGTCTGTGGGAGACTGATGCTCTGCATGGCCGCCTGGAATATCTCCTGACTTCCCACACATGCAAACCATCTCAATTTGGCACCAGGCATTTGCTGCTGGAGATTGCTGCTCCTTCCCTCCCTCCTGTTAACCTGAAGCCTGAACTCTTCTCCATTTCCTTCATCACTGTGGCCTCTGGAGGATCCCTGAGTGTAAGTTGCTGCTCGGAGAAACTGAGGTAGAACTGAAATGGGGGACTGAGGAGGAGGCAATGTCATTCACCAGTCAGCATGATCTGGGAGAGCGTGCATTATCCTTGCCTGGTGCTGTCAGCACTGCCCTTCTTGGAGAGACTGATTTCATTCTACCACCCTTTCAAGGAAGTCCTGCAGCTGCTGAAAATAACCAGTTCCTTGGTGCTGCCTCAGGAGCAATCAACAATCTGCTGTTTTCAATGGGGACCCACCGGCGAAACGAGCCCGTCTTCCCTCGCTGAATCCCTGACCACTCTGTGAGGAGGAACCTGCAGCTTGGCCTTGCCTCTAAGGCAGGGTGAGGACACAGCCTTTGCTCTACTCCTTTTCCTCAGCGCTGCAGTGATGCTCCTTTCTGTACCTCATGCACTCTCCCTTCTCACTTGCTCTGCCTCCACTGTGGTGTTTTGCTCAGCCCCTGCGTGCCTGGGCTCTGTCCTTCCTTGACTACAGCTCTGTTTCAGCAGAATTCACCATTATCTTCTTTTTGCCCTTTGTTCTTCCCTTTTCCTGACCCCACTAGATCCAGAGCCTTGGTTCTGTCCCTGGTGGAGTTACCCACTCTACTCACGCTGTCTGGCACTGCCCAGGCTGGCACTGCAATGCTCATACTTCCCTTTCTTGCCTATCCAGTTCTTGGAACAGTTGTTTCTATCTGCATGTCTAGGTGTGAGCTTATGCTTGAGAATGCTGTCTGTGCTGGTGCTCACACCTGTTCTGCTGTAACGCTGCTTTTCTTCAGCTGCACTACAGAGCTGTCAGGAGCAGCAGGGCTTCATTGTGCAGGTGCAGCTGGCTCAGCTCTTCCCATGGAACAGGTCCCTTTTCCCTCTTAGCCTGGTTCATCTTCTTTGGGACCTATCATAGCACGCAGGCACTGAAGCTGCCTGACTATGCCCTAAATCTGTATGATCATTAATTATTCCAGTCTGCCACACTGCCCATCCTACTGGGGCAGCTAACGGTGCCTCATACAATGCTGGAGTGTTCTGGTAGGAGTCCAAAACTCTGATTTTGAGTTAAGGAGTTGGTTTTTTAAGGATGAAAGCAAGCTGACTTGGTAAATGTTCCTAAACTGGCCTGCCTTCCTAAGAACATCTGTGTGAGAAGATACCCTTGTTTCTTGGGACAGGCAAATTGCAGGGGTCCACTCCAATCCCACCCACCCTGTGGTTCTGATCAGAGCCTGCTCAATGGGTTGACAGATTATAGGCAGGCAGTGATCTTCGTGTTCTCTCCAGACTCCACAAATACAGGCTGGGTCCTGTGGGGAAATTGAAGAACCCAAATGGGTGGGCCAGTGCCTGGGCAGAACTGCTGTCCTGGCAGCCTGGACATGCACCTGTGTGCACAGTCCCCTGACAAGTCCCAAACTGCTATGTCAGTCTCTTCCCTTTCTTGCTCTTCTTCCCCCTCTTTTTCTTCCCCAAGTTGTGCTGCTTATGAAGTGTCACATGGGTTTATGCTGTTCTAGGAAATGCTATTTTTATTGTATGTTACTTCCCTCTCACCCAGTATGTACTTTCTCTTTTCAGAGCTGGATCCAAATGCATCCTCAGCCTGCTGTCTTAGAGCTGTTCCTGCGTAAGGTCAATAAGAACATCTCCTGCTAATTCATCATGACATAATATCTGGTCTCCTGCTCCATCCACAGGATAAGTTTCTTGCTTCCTCTTGGTCTACACAGATGTGACTCCAAGGTGTTCAGCTGCCTTGTCTGGTACAGGTAGGTTTTAGCTCTTTAAAAAGTGACCTGTTTTAGTCAGGAAGGATGTGTCTGTGGTTTGTCCTGGGGATGGAAAATGTTTGCCTTTGGGCATATGGGAAATGCTATGTTGTGAAAGAAATCCTAAGATGCTGCTGACATGAACTGGTCATTTGAATAGCCAATTAATTCCATGATGGTTTGTGCTATGCTGGCAGGAGGATGCTGATCTGGCAGAGTGGACTGGCTCAGGGGAAGTGACACTGGAGGATGCAGTTGCTAAGAGGAGTTTTAGTTGTAGTAGTAGCAGGTATTCCTTGTGGTAATTCATTACTCCATTTGCCACAAGTAAACATGATTAGTTCTTGTCAGGTGCTCATTGATCTGTGGGGCTCCCATGCTCCTCAGTGCAGGTTTAATTTAGTTCTTCCCAGCTAGGAAGACTTCTTCAGTACCTGCTGTTGTTGGATGGGCATTGCTCATCTCCATGGTAAGGTGCTCAAATCTGCCATTCACATCTTCATTTTCTACCATTAGTTACAATCTTCTTGTTGCTTCCACTGTGAATATCCACCTGTAGCTTCCTGTCTGTTTTCCCAGCTAGTACACAGCATGCCTGCAGGGGACTTAAAAATAAATATTTTTATATTTACAGACACCTGGATTGGTGACTTCTCACCTTTCACAGCCTGCACAGGTCACCTCACTGGTAGTGTAAATTGTGTGGCAGAAGAAATGCTTACTATTTTGCTTTGGAAATAAACAGCCTAGGTCATAACAATTCTCACTGGAATTAGAAGGGTTCATGTATGAAAACTCCTTCTGTTTTTTGATGAAGATAAAATGTTGATGTTACATTCTGTTCTCTTTATCACTCGGTGATATCTCCTTGTCCAGTACAGTGTTGCCACAGTGGTTTCCAAGCAGAGTGCTTGGGCTAACACCTGGAATTTGGTGGTCTCTCCTTGAATTGAACAGCATTCCAGGAGCTTACCTTTTCTGGAAAGATGCAGCTGGAGGAATTGAATGGTTCTTAATTTAAACTGTAAAGGATTAAGAGTTCAGGTGTTATACCAGGGAAGTTATCCAGGTTCTGCATTTTTATTGAAATGTCCTGGGTACATGGAACCAAGCAGGTATCTACAACTTCTGTGCCTTTTCATCTAGCTCACAAGGTTGCACTGTGTTCTTCAGTGTTTTCATAATGCAGTCACTGGTCTTGCTCAGGGAATGTTCCTCAGAGGTCATCAAGTGAGGTGTGAGTGATTTCTTCAGAGGTCATCAAGTGAGGTGTGAGTGATTTCTTCAGAGGTCATCAAGTGAGGTGTGAACTGACAGCCTGAAACGCCCTTGTCAGTTGTTTCCAATATTCACTGAGTAAATGTGGAAGTGACAATGATATTGTTGTTTCTGTACCTGGCTGTATTTCAGAGCACTGGCAGCTCTGTGCTGGACAAGAACCTCATGAATTTTATGGAAAGCTGTTTTAGTCTTCCTTCCATTTTTAAAAAAACTCTTCATTCATAGGTTTCAGAGTTTGATAGACAAACTTCTTATCCTTTTCTTTCTGGCCTCTTATAGAACAGACAGTTGGGGACACAAGCATCACAAAGTCCCAGGACATTTGCCTTCTCTGTTTTCTCTGCTGGCACAGGGGTGGCCTCTGTGTCTATCTGTGACCAGTGCCCAAAGCAAGGGATAGCAGCATTTCTCTCTGAATGGAACCAGCCTTAGCTAATTGAAGGCCTTAGCATGACTGAAGAATTTGCCTGCTCCAAGAATGTCAGTGTGAGATTCTATTCAACCTTGTATCTTTTTACCTTGTTTACCCCCAAATTTGGCACACTTACTCTCTGCCTGTGAATAAATGTTTAAAAATTGCTTGTTTAAAGGTAGTTCAGCTCCTTTTGAGATCCTAAACTGCAGAGGAGAAAACACAATTTACCAGTTATATATTTTTATATTTACAGGCACATCTATTGCATTGAAATGGGAAATCCTGTAAACTTAACTTTTCAGCATGTGGCCTTTGATTTGCAAATATGCTTTTGATGAGCACCTCCCCTATAGAGACAGGCTGAGAAAGCTGGGACTGTTTAGTCTGGAGAAGAGAAGGTTGTGTGGAAGTGTCTGAAGGGGCTACAGAGGAGCTGGAGAGGAATTCTCTGTTAGTAACTGCAGTAATAGGAAAAGGAGTAATGGGTACAAATTGAAAGAGGGGAGATTTAGTTATT
Source organism: Acrocephalus scirpaceus scirpaceus (assembly GCA_910950805.1). Taxonomy (NCBI): domain Eukaryota; kingdom Metazoa; phylum Chordata; class Aves; order Passeriformes; family Sylviidae; genus Acrocephalus; species Acrocephalus scirpaceus. The sequence continues at coordinate 153,699,132 of OU383773.1, forward strand.
TTAGCTATTAGGAGGACATTTTTCACTATGAAGGTGGTTAGACACTGGAACAGGTTGCCCAGGAAGGTTGTGGATGCCTTGACCCTGGCAGTGCTCAGAGCCAGGCTGGATAAGGCCTTGAGTGATCTGATCCAGTGGGAGGTGTCCCTGCCCAGGGTTCTAGACGATCTTTAGGTCCATTCCAACCCCTTAACGTTTTATGAGTCCATGGTGTGAAAGAAATTTGACTTCCCTGGGTGAAAAGGCCCAACAAAGTATGATATTGAAAATTTATAAATTTATTAGTTTTAAAGATTTAAACCTGTCATTTTCCCCTGATAAAATACTATGATTCATGGCAATGGCAGAATTTACATTTAAAAGGTGGAGCCTACATGGAATGGAAGAGCTGTGCTTGCAGCTGTGAGACCAGTGAGGAATGATTTTAAAATGTTACTTGCAGATTGTTAAGCTTTCCATTTTCATGGTAGAGCGAGGACATATGGAAGGTTACTTAAGGGGTTGTATTCTTGTTTGTTCTTTGAGATCATAGGGGTAACCACAAAGTAACTGAATGGGCTGCAGGCTGATCACACTGTGTGGACGGGGCCAATCTGAGCAGTTGCAGGAGAAAGTACAAAGCTCAGTCACTGTGGGTCACAGAGGGACAGAATGAGTTAGAAGGGACCTTCACAGGTCACCTGGTCATGTTCCAGTGTTTCTACTCCCCCATTGTAAAAAATGTCTTCCTTAGGTCTAATCTAAAACTGCCCACTGTAAAACAGCAGTTCAAAAGTGTTGTCCCTTGTCCTGTCCTACAGGCCTTGGTAAAAGGTCTCTCTCTGCCTTTCTTACAAGCTCTCTTTAAATACTGAAAGGCTACAAGGAAATCTCCCTGGAGCCTTCTCTTCCCTAGGTTGAACACCCTTGTGTCTCTCAGCCCATCTCCAGAGTGGAGGGGCTTCAGCCCTCAGAGCATCTCTGTGGCCTTCTCTGGGCTTGCTCCACCAGATCCACGTTTGTCTTGTACTGTGACCACAGCTGAGGTCTGATGAGCAAACAGGAATAATCCCCCTCCCACACACATGCTGTCCATGCTGTGGGATCAGCCCAAGACACAGGTTGTTTCTGGGATGGCAGCCCACGTGGCCAGGGTCTGTTCCCCCAATAAATGAGATGGAGAATTAGTGACAACTGAAATGGAGAAGGCTGAGGTACTCAACAACTTTTTTCCTGCTCAGTTTTCACTTGTAATTGCTCTTCCCAAATCTCTGGAGTCCCTGAGTCTCGGGGTAGGGACAGGGGGAATGAAGTCCTGCCCACTCTAGGATCAGGACCTAGACCATCTGAGGAACAGGTACATACAGAAGTCCATGGGACCTGATGAAACACACCCAGGGTCCTCAGGAGACTGGCTTATGGTGAATCCTGTCTCTCCTTAGTAATCTGTATTATCAAAGAACATCCCAGGACTGGAGAAGCCAAAGCCATGAAGCCAGGTGTTGATCTGCATTGATCATGGTTGTTTACACATTAATGGATCTTATGGCTAAAAGAAACTTTTGGATCATGTGACACCCATATTTTACTGAGCACTTACTGATTTCCATTGGCCCTTACTGTGAGCCTTACACCTTCCACAAAGACAAGCTGGTTAACCATTGGAAATTTAAACGTGATATACTGCCTGTAGACCTTCTATCAGTGTAGGGTTTAAGAACTTGGACAAATATCTTTTAAGAAGGGTTTTGGCAGATCAAGGCTGACTTGGGGCAAGGAAGGATTTGAAGCTCTAAAGGCCATGCCAGCCCCTCTGCTTGTTCTCTTAATACTTAGCATTCTTGTACGAATGAAAGTCTCTAGTCCAATGGTATCTGTATGTGGTTTATAAGTAATTCCTGTGCCAGTTTCGTGCTTGGTGGTCCAGACCCATCTTATTAAGGAAGTGAACCAGTGTGGACTGCTAAGAACAGCATGCCTAGATCTCCCTGGGATGTGCCCAGACCAGCACAGACCTGGGGAGCAACACTCAGCAGTGTGCCCTGAGACAGGGCACTTGAGAAACATCTGTTGTCATAACTTTGGTGTGGACTGTCTGGTACTTTTAGTCTCCACCATCCTCTGAAGTTAATGGTGGTGTGTGTCCTGTGGACATTTGACACATACAGGTTTTACCAAGTGGTTTACAAGTTCGAGGAAACTGGATGCTTCTTATCTAGTTACTGCTTTTTGCAACTTCAGTGTCTCCTGGCAAGTCCTACACCAGTTAGTGCCCCAGGCTGGCTATTTTGCATGAAAAAGATTTCATTCATTTTGAACTTAATCCTCCATTTTTGTTGGTGATCCTCAAGTTCTTCTGTTACAAGACAATGTGCTCCTTTCATCACAGTGACAATTTTCATTCTGTATATTTCCCCCTCCTCTGCAATATAAACAGGCACTCTGCTCCAGTTCCTCTCCATAAGAGAATTATTTTGTATCTAGTCTTTCTATCTGTATGGTTATAATTCTGCTGTGTGCTTTTAGAGATGTGACCAGCACTGGCTGCAGTGTGATTAAAAAAAAACAGTACTGGCTGATACCATGTTCTGTAATGTCTTCTGTCAGGCTCTTCATAACTCCATCAAATTTTATTTTCTGAGTGAATGTGTCTGTCCAGTGCTGCAGCCACCCTCACCTGTTAGTATCTTTAACAATGTAATTGGCACACAAAGTTGTAATTACTGGAGTCCTGCTTTTTGTTTGAAGACTTAGTGTGTAAGTGTAGTACTGCAGGTAAGGAGTCAGCAGGTCTTCTGCAGGGACAAACCCATGGGTCTGTCATGTTTTTACTCTATTCTCCATTGTGTCCCTGTTTTATTAGGATTAGAATTCTTTCATAGGTCATGTAAATAAAAGTGGGCTTGTCAGCATATTGCATTTCAGTGTTTTGAAAATGGCTCTCAGCCAGGTTTCTAAAGAATATAAAAGCTAATAACGGAAATAGTCAATAAAGAAAACTCGTCTGAGCAGTAAGAAAAAGCAGTGACTCATGCAGTGGTTAAGGTTGGAAGGACCCTCTGTACTTCACCAAGCAGAACTAGCTGGCCAGGACCATGTCCAGGCAGCCTTTCAATATTTCCAAACTGGGAGACTCCACAACATGTCTGGGCAGCCTGTCACCCTCACTGTAAAACACCATTTGTTGGTGTGCCAAGGGAACCTCTGGTGTTTAAGTTTCTGCCCGTGGCATCAGGTCCTGTCACTGGGCACCACTGAGAAGAGCCTGGATCCATCCTCTTTGCATGCTCCCATCAGGTATTTACATAAATTAATGAGCTCCCCTCTGAGCCTTCTCCAGACTGAGCAGTACCAGCACTCCCAGCCTTCCCTCACAGGAGGGATGCTCCAGTCTCTTTGTCACCTTCATGGCTCTTCTCTGCACTCCCCAGTATGTGCAGGTCTCTCTGGCACTGGGCACAGCTCTCCAGCTGTGGCCTCCATCGTGCTGCAGTGAGGGGAAGGATCCCCTCCTGTCACTGTGGCCGGTGCAGCCCAGGTGCCCTGCCCTCACTGCTCCACTCAGGGTTTTGTCTGACAAACTGCTCTGGGACTGAGTGGCACCCAGCACGTCCTGATGCCTGGGGTTGTTCTTCCCCAGGGGCAGCAATTTGCACTTCCTAGTGAATTTTGCCAGGAAATGTAAGGGTATGTGCAAGGTGAGAGTACACCTTCATTGAGGTCAGGCTGTCAAGGAGGTTCTCCTTGCAGAGGGGATAATAAGGAAACGGGGAAAGTGCTACAGAAAAAGAGAAACATGTTTGGCTGTTAGTCAAGGGATAATGGTGACAAAGCCCAGGAGCAGCCTTCCACTGACTGATGAGCCTTTAGGAAACCACAGGCACAGCTTTCAAGAGGGCTGAGCTGGTTTAGTGCAATCCCTGAGACACCGGGAGTTGCTGAAGGTGGTGGCTGTACAAGAATGAATAAATGTTGAGTTTCTGTCCCTTTTGGGTTCCCTGTTGGTGCTCAGTGTATGATGAATGATTTCCAGAGGTCTAGATAATGAAGCAACAAAATTAGATGATAATGTGACATTATTTGGCACAGTAGAAGCTAAATCCGTCTCTTAGGATTGGGGAAGAGTGTTTAAAAACTGGATGATAATATGGCAGAATAAATTCCAGGTTGGTGAATCTATATGTAAAGTGCATAAAGAAAATAAACCTACCAATGTGGCCACATTGTTGCTAAAATTACCTCTTTTGGCTCAGGAAAGAAATCTTGGCATCTTTGTAGAGAGCTCTCTGTAAACACGAGCTTAAGAGTAGTGATTAAAGTGGAAAATGTGATGTTAGATATTAGAGAAAATGAATTATTAACAAAGCTGAAGGTACTGTTATAACATTGTATAAATCCATGGCTCTCCTGTGTTCTGAAGAGAGAACAGAGTTCTGTATCCCTTAAGATGTAGTGACTAGTAGAACTAGAAGAATTCCAGAAAAAGTGATTAGGATAGTGAGAGGTGGAGAGATTTCCATCAGAGGAGGTACGTGAGAATTCTTTAGAGAAATGATACATGAAGGTAAAAGACTAGAAATCATCAGCACCACTGAGGAAAGGCAAAGCACAAATGGACTTAGGATTTATAGAAGTTACAGGCACGTGATGAAATGGGAAAGGGGCTCAGCCTGGAGCAAAGGAGGCTCAGGGGGGACCTTGTGGCTCTGCACAACTCCCTGACAGGAGGGGACAGCCGGGGCGGGTCGGGCTCTGCTCCCAGGGACACAGGGACAGGAGGAGAGGGAACAGCCTCAGGTTGTTGGGAAATATTTCTTTACTGAAAGGGTTCAGAAGCCTCAGCACAGGCCTCTCAAGGAAATATCAGGGGCACCATTCCTGAAGGGAAGATAAAAGACATGCAGACATGACACTTGAGGACATGGCTTAGCAGTGGACTTGGCAGTGCTGGACTTATTTTGGATTTGACGATCCTGAAGGTATTTTCCAACCTAAATGATTCTGTAATTCTATTCTGTAAGTGGACTGTGTTCCCGTTCACTCCTGGGGCACTGCACTGCATCCACTCAGTAAATTGAGGTGTAGGGGTGGAGAAGGGGACCCTCTGCTGCCAGAAACCCCAAGCCGCCAGGCTTCCTCACTATGAGGCATGTACCCACTGATCCTTTGAGCTGTGTCTCCTTCCCCACATCAGGTGTATGGTGCAGCAGGCCCCTGTTTCAGCTGACACTCCTCCCCAAATTGCAAATCTAAAGTATCAGTGCAGTCTTTTCAGAAGGATGAGGAAAAGGCTTGGGTGAGGGAGGAGAGAGGACGTGAAACGGGATTAGGTGGCGCCAGCAGTGCAGTGGGCACTGCATCCTGCAGCCCGGGGAACTACTTTGTTGCATGGCTGCAGTGCAGATCCTGCACGGAGCTCCCGTGCTGCAGGACCTCTCCCTGTGAAGCGGCCAAGGCGGCCGCAGAGGGGCAGTAGGGAACTGCCAGGACAGTGTCCGTGCTGACCCCGGCTGTGCGCAGCTGCTCCCGCACCGGCAGCGCAGCTCGGAATCTGCCCTGTGCTGCTGGGCTGCCCCGGGGCCGCCCGCGTACAGAGCCTGCTGATTTTACAGACATCTTCTGGCTGAAACTAGTGCCGAAGGCAGAGGAGAGATGGGCACTGCCTTTTGCTAACCAGCTGCTCTGGAAGTGCGGTTCTACACCACAGGAAGCCCACGGAGAGGAAGGAATCATGTTTATTGCACATTACATCAGTGAGAGAGAATTGAAAGAGCAGCAGGACAACAGGAGAAAAGACAGGCAGATAGAGGGGTGTAGGTTGGCAATGCCATTTTAAATGTTGATATCAAAACCAGATATTAGGGATAATCTGACATATTATAGCAAAATGCTTAAAACATATTCTGAAAATAGGAATGGGAGAGTGATGTGCTTAACTGGGGGAGGTGATTATGACTGCAAAACTCCTTATGATCCTAAAGATGCTGAAATGCTTTGGGCACAGTCTCCAAAAGCAGTGGCTGTTTCCTTGGCAACAGGAAGGCATCTATCTGTTCCCGTGGCAACGGACTGGAGGGGTGCTCAAGGAGGGCTTGTGCAGAGCTGTCAGCATCAGCGCAGGCTCCCAGCTCTTGGCAGCTCCTCCCTGGAGCAGAGGCACATTCAGGTGCTCTGATCTGCAGCTGACAAGGAGTGAACTGGAATGGTGTGGTGCTGTTCCTGCTGCCTGTAAAACAGATTAGTTGTGCAGTGTGGTTTCATCTGGGAAGTTCCCTCCTCAGTCCCTAATTGCCAGCATTAAACACTTCTTTGCAGCTCCCCATAAGGAAAGCAGGATTTTTGCTATCCAGAGAGGCGTCAGAGAGTGTTTGATGTTGATTCTTTCAAAGGTGCCAATAGACAAATCTGAAGAACAGGAAACAGCATATGTGCAAGGAGTCTGCATCTCAGCAGCCCTTTCTGGTGTCTGAAAGGAGAATTGTGCAGAGACACTGACAGGCACTAGAGCCACCACATGAGACCTGCTAATAAAGTAAGCAAATTATGAATAACAGGCACCCACTACTGACACTCTTCTAAGGGAGCCAACTCATATTTAGCACCAGAAGTAGGACTGAAGCATGGTCTGATGTTTTTATCTTTTTTAAATACAAGGCAGGGGATGCAGAAGCACCAGTGGAACAGTGATAATTTCAAAGCGATCAAATGGGAAAATTATTTTAGCAGCAGCATTTTGAATGCATTTCTGTGTATTGTGTGTAGGTATTGCTGAGCAGTATTTGTTTTAAATTTTTTCATCAACAGCCTGCTTTTCATTCCAGTAGCTTTTTCCTAGTCCTGCATTAAAGGATAGCAAAATAGAAAAACATTAATTACCTTCATTATCATTATTATTGTTTTGCCCCCTAATACATACCTTTTAAGGCAAAAACCACTTTCAATCACTGCTGCTGGACTGGCAGACATGCTTGCAGGTAAAGGCACTCCAGATGTTTTGTCCTTGCCTTGTTTCTCCAGTCTCCAGGCTGTGGTTCCACAAATGAATTCACTGCATGTTGATTGGGCAACTTGATTGAATTAGTTGTCATGCTTAAGTCTTTCCTGAGTAGAATCATAAAATCACAGAATGGTTGAAGTTAAAAAGTTAAAAAGGGCCTCTTGAGATCCTGTGTTCCAACCTCCCATCTCCCAGCTGCCCTCCCACCTTGTGCAATTTGCTGAGTACCAACTTCAGTGAACTTCTGAGGATCTGCAGTGATGGAGTGACTCTTTGGGCAACCTTTTTTAAGTAAAAACCTGTTCACCTGTTGTGTATGTCCATCTGGTTTAAACATTCCCTAATCTAGTCTTCCTTCACTGACAGCAAATCTTCCTTGCTCCAGATTTCCTTACTGGTCTTAGGAGCCTGGAATTCCTGACAGCCAATCTTGCCAATAAGGAAAGATGCAAAAAGGCATTCAGTTCTTAACTTTTTCTGTGTTCATTCTCAGCAAAGCCCCTCCCCAGTAACCCCACATATTTCTCACATGTCTTTTACTGCTGAGATGTCTGTAAGAACCGTTCTGTCTGCCCTGCATGTTCCTCACTAGATTCAACTCCAGGTGGGCCTTTGTTATCTAATTGCATCCCTGCATGCTTGGACACTGTCTCTGTGTTCCTTCTGGGTCACTGTCTCTGCTTCAGGTCAGTCAGGAGCTCCTTATTCATGCATGCAGCCCTGCTGCTGCTTTTGATTCATTTCCTGCCTATGGGATGAACCAGTCTTGAATTTGGAGGAGGTGATCTTTGAAAATCAACCAGATCTCCTGGAACTCTCTTCTTTCCAAAGCTGTAACTCATAGGATTCTTCCTAGAAGATCCCTGAAGAGGCCAAAACTGCTCTTTTGAACTCTAGGGCTGTGATCCTGTTTTCTACCCTGGTCCATCCTCTCCTGCTCCTGAAATATCATCTCATGGTGTAGCCAAGGCTGCTCTGACCTTCACATTCCTGAATTCCAGTTCTTCCATGTCCAGCAGAGCACCTCTCTTTGTCTGCTCCTCAGTTGCCCATGTTAGGAGCTTATCCTCAGTGTGACCCAGAAACCTCATGGATTGCTTGTGCCCTGCTGTTGTCTCCTCAGCAGATCCTGGGGTGGCTGAAGTCTTCCATGAAGACCAGACTGTGGACATGGGGATTTCTCCTGCTGTCTGTGGTCTCACTACCTTTTCCTCAGCAGGTGGTCTGCAGCAGACACCTACCATGGTGCTACGTGCTGATCTGCCTGATATCTCTGATCCTAACCCTGGTCTGGGAGCTCTCAGCTCATCCTCTCTCCATCCCAGGATGGAGCTCTGTGTGCTCCAGCTTGGCTGAAGGGCAGCTCCTCCTCCTCACCCCCAGCCTGCCCTTCCTAAAGAATCCATCTCCAGCCATCCCAGCACTCCCATCCCGTGAGCTGTCAGTGACCTTGGAATTCAGAGCATGTTCAGGGTGAAAAGGGACCAGAGGGAGCATCACTGCCAGCGTGGATGTTTGGAAGCTTTCTGGAGGAGGGAGAGGTGGGCTGTTGGTCTGGGAGCAGATACAGCACCGTTGCTATAGGAATGAGGAGAAAATGTCACAGCTTCATCAGTCTGAAGGCAGTGACTGAGGGTGGCCTTCTGTCCTCCAGCCACAGGCAAACGGCAGAAAAAGCATTTCACATGTTCCTGCTCTCTCAGTTGCTTTGCTGCAGGGAGACTGCAACAAGACCAGGAAGTGAAATAGTAACTGTTGGAGTTATATGTGGTCCATTCTTCACCAGCTGCCAGACAGAACAGTCATTTTCTGAGGGTGTTCTTCAGGGCTTTGTCTGGTTTGAAATGTCAGAGACCTGTTTTTTCTGCAGGCAGGCAAGAGGGTTCAGAGCACTGCTCTTTTGAAATGGAGTTGAAGTGTAAGGGAAGATCATAAGCCTTAAAATAAGGCTGTAACAGGAGAGGGATGTAGGTCTGCAACTGATTCTTGATTAAATAATTTCTTACGAGGAACTGTGACTGTTGATCCTTGCAGCACTGAGGAAGAGACAAGGCATCCTGGGGTTGCATGGCAGAGTGGATGCAGGGCAGGGTAAAATCAGCAAATGCATAAAGCTGATGGGATGCAGAGGGGCACAGAACTGGGCCCTTATCTGTATGTAGTATCTATATTGCATATAGACAGTTTCAGAGCAAATTTTGCCTGTGGCATTCCAAGGGGATTTAATCCAAGTGAAAAAAAAAAAAAAAGTATTTGCCAAGTTCAGAAGAGACAGAATTGCGGTTTTGTGATGTGCAACAGCAGGAGCTTGAACTGGGGAAAGGAAGGATTGACTTGAATAGAAGGAGGTGGAGAAACAGAAAAAAAAAAGAGTAACTGTCAAAACAAAATCAGCCAAGGGGAAGAGTTGCTAAAGATCAAATGCAGTAGAAAAGGAGTAAGTTATATGATAGACAAAAGAACCTTTTCTGAAGAAGAGAAATACAACAAGTTTTTTTTGTGTTGGAATATTTCTTAGCTCCCTGTATTTCTTATTATTGGAATATTAGTGATTAACTTTCCATTACATAAACTTTTCACTAATTTTTTTTAGTTTGTTTTATGCTTGTTTAGATTAGGTAAATACCCTACTGGAGATTAATATCTAAGATCTTAACTAAAAGGATTTAAGGAAATCCTGTTTTAATTTTCATGGTATCTCAGACTTACAATAACAATTTAGAAAGCCTTTCTGTCTATAACCTTAGCAGAAATTTATGTGTTATTATTTGGGATCATATTTAAAATTATCATTTGGTGTTGCTGTGTCACACGTCTCTATACCAGCTTGGCTGTATATTCTGATATATATGTCAGAACACCAGGGAATCTCTTTGAAGAAGGAAGCATAGTTATTTCCCAAGAGATGATAAGGCAGTTGAAATCCCCCACAAGTGTGTTATTTCTGTGGTTTCAAGTTGCAGGCTGGGTATAAATTGATCAGAAAACAGGTGCCAAGGGTGGAGTGCTCAGGGTAGGAATTTGGTGGTTATTCCAAACAAGGGTAGCCTGACAGCTGGCATGCCTGTCGGGATGACTGGCGTTCTCCATTGCACTGTGCTCCTTCTATTTCCATCTCTAACTTCATCTGTAAACGGTCAAGGTCAGCGACCACATTGTTCTTAGCTGTACCTCCTCATACTCAGGCACCAGAAAGTACCGAGTCCCAGGAATGGGAAGGATTGTGGCGTGTGACAGAATGTGACACAAAGTACAACTTCGCTCTCCTCTCTCTGACAGCTCACGGCCATGTACAAACATGCCCCTCTCCTGGAAGTTCTCCAAAGTAAACTCTGCTTTGAAAAGCACTGAGTGCCATGATTCAACTTCCGTTTCTTCTGCACACTTTGAAGATGATACAACAATCACTTGTGTGCCTTGTCCTTCAGACGTGTTTTCCTGGGATCACTGTGGTGCACTGCTGTGCTCGCTGTGGGCCTGGTGGCCCCAGCACCAAAGGCAAGCGTGGCTCTGAGCTGGGAGCTGCCAGCCTGCTGTGCCTGTGCTGAGTGAGGGAGAGGAGCAGACAAACCACTGCCTTGTGCTCTGGCCAGACACTTTCCACTTCTGCAATACTCAGTTGCTCAGAGGAGCATTAGTCAAAAGCCCGTTGTCCAGCTGGAGCCCAAGTGCTGTAATCATGTCCCTGTGCCATGACTGTGCTCACAGTCCTGTGATTTCATACATGTCTTTGTTACTGGGTGAATCTCTGCTGAAAGGATTAGCAAACCATCCTACCTGTCTGCTGCACAGACACAGCACAGTTCTTCTGCCTCAGGATTTATCTTGATACTTTTCCAGCTTAAATCGCCTGTCTAACATTTTAGGCCGAGTTGAGTTTTTTATGCTCTCTCCTGATTGGCTGTGAAACTCCTCCAAAATCTTCTTGTGTGAGGATTTAATCTACATATATTTTGCTTCTCTCTTTTAGACCTTTGAAGGAGGTAAAAAAGTCTGTATGTAACAGAGTTACACCTTAGAGTCCACAGTAGTCACTTTCCTTCCACTTGTTTTTATTACTTGTCTATAACTTTTCAGTAATGTTACATACAAATAACATACAAATTAAGTTCCTATTAAGAATTCCAGGCATATGATAATGTTTTATACATTGCCTCTAAATCACATTTGCCATTTCCTGCTGGCTGCCATTGTTTCTTTCCAAAGCCATTGTTTGTTGTAGTGATGTACTGTTTGAGATTAACTTTTTGGAGTCATCTGTAATTGTTGTAAGTATTCTGCCAAATAAAATAATTTTAAAAGACATTTGGCCTTGTCTGGCAATGCAGTTTTTTAATGATCACCTCTATTACTTGCTCTCAGTTCCATCATGTTCTAAGGCTGATGTGATTGTATTCCCCTGTTAATTGTCCTTCCAGTTCAGCTGAAGTGGGAGCTGGATTTATGAGACAGTCCATGCCAAGATTGCTCTGTTTTCCTTCTTTGGTTCTGTGCTTTCTCCATCCTCCTAGTGCTCAATTCTTAGGCAGCTTTGCATATGAATACATCCTTCAGTCCATATTTACTTACTACTGATTTGCTAAAACTACAGATACTTTTCAAATGATTTTCAGTGAGAATAGGACATAATTCTTAGCATTGCTAGTATTAATCAAAATAGACCTTAAATTTGTTTTTCCTGACAAACAAACAGGAAATCCTGTGGGTTTTCTGACAATACAGAAGGGCAAGAGTATTCTAGGCAGATGCACTAGCTCATTCCTAAGTCCATGCAAGGCTCAAGAATGATTTTTAAAGAGAAAATAACTGAGCATGAGAAGGATATGCGTGGTATGAAAAAGCAGCCTAAGTTTACTAATCTACTCTTTCTCAGATAAGTAATTTTCTACACAAAGGAATCAGTGTCTTTCTTGTCTAGACTTGAGTGAAGCCTTTGATACAGTATGATTTGAAAATCTGGCTGGGACTCAGAAGACAGGTAATAGCAGAACTTCAAAGTAGGTAAGGAGCTCAGTAAAGAAAACACAAAAGACATTGCAGTTTCTTCAGGGTTTGTTTTGCGATTGGTGTCATTTAATATTTTCACTAATGCCCATGGCACAAAAATAGGCAAAAATAATTAAATTTGCTGATGATGCAAAATAGATATTGTTGAAGCAGAAGAAAACAGGTTATATGGGAGCAGAAACAGAAACCAGCTGGTATCTGGGGACAGTACAGTGCACAGCCATGCACTTGTCACAGGAGCAGGCACTGCATGCCAGCAGTGATCTAATGACAGTGCTTAACAAGGAGAAACAGCCCAGTACATCAGTTCATTTCAAGAGAATGTGGAGCTGTCACTGTCAGGGTGTTGTGGGAGGCAGCTGTGAGCCTAGCCAGGTTTGATAGATTTCTGCTGGTGAGAAAAGTCGTAATGGCACACGAGATGTGGCCTGGACACAGGAGGTACAGTTCTGTCTGCCCTTATTCTAGCCAGGTTAACTGCAACTGGCAGGAAAAGACAGAATGATGAGAAATGGGCACAGGATTTTAAGAATGCAAGTAACAGTTTCACTTGTTCAGTCTGACAGGAGGAGTCAATGTGGATGTGACAGGTATGTAGAAATGCTTCAAAGCATAAACATTAGACTCAAAGGACCATTAACAACAATGTCAATAAGAGTAAATAAAAATAGCCACATAAACAAAACCCCAAAACTCAGATTTTTAGCAGTTGTCCTGTAGGAATACCAAGACTTGAAGTGCTGTACAATAAGCTTATATCTGAAAGGTTTATATGTGACATGGTTGCTGTTGATTATACATAGAATCAGAGAACTGTAGAATGGTTTGAGTACGAAGGGACTTTCCAGTCCAACCAGCAGACCAGGTTGCTCCAAGTCCTGTCCAACTTGGCTGGAACACTTTTAGGGATGGGGCAGCCACAGCTTCTCTGGGCAACCTGTGCCAGGGCCTCACCACCCTCATTGGGAAAAACCAGTGGTTCCCAGTTGATGCCCCTGTGGTTCCCCAGCTCTGTTCTGTCAAGTGACTGACAGCAGGCAAATCTTTTAGATGCTCTTACCCAAAGCCATCATTCTAACCACCCAATATCATGAAGATACACTTTTTGGACTAGGGGGCAGTTGGTTTAAGGGTAGTTGTTGGTAGGTCTTTTTCTCTGCTCCCTCAGGATTACCCACCAAGAATTCCTCTCTTTCCTTCACTTTTGAAAAACTGAAATGGGTGTTCCCTACTGTTCTTCCAGTACCAAAGTCTTACTACTAACCTCTCACACTTTGCAGCTCTGCTCTGGCCCTTGGCTAGAGATGAGGATTGTGGCTGTTGCTTGCAGTGCTGTGGTTCTTTCCTCAGATGTTTGAAGCTGTGCACAGCTGTTGCTGCACACTCAGTGTAAAGAGGGATGGTGAGGATGGGGATGATGGAAAAGTGGAGGTAGAGGCATGCTAGAACTGGACAGCTTACCATGAAGTCAAACAGAATTGCATGGAATTGATGACATGATAATTCTGATGACTCATTATTTTGTGTCCAAAATATTACATATATATTATCTCTTTCTCTGTCTTTTAGCATCTCTGATGTTGCCTTTGATTACTTTTAAAATAATCAGGAAATAAGTTTCTCTACCTCTGCACAATAATGTTTGGAACCTTCAGAGACAAACACTTTTCTTTGCCTTAATCCATCCTTCCTTCCTTCCTTCCTTCCTTCCTTCCTTCCTTCCTTCCTTCCTTCCTTCCATCCGTCCGTCCATCCGTCCGTTAGAAACAAGGACTGGAAAGGTGTAACAGAGAAAGGAACCTTTGTGTTACAAAATTTCATACAGTTTCTGTTGGGAAATAAGGCAAAAGGAACCTCTGGAAATCAGCTGGCCCTTTGTCCTGCCCAAGTCAGAATCCACACCACCTACATCACTCTGGATGAATGCTTGTCTGACCTGTTCTTGAAAGATCTTTGGCGACTGGGATTTCCATCCTTGCTGGACAAACTATCCCAGAACATTCTACAGTCACTGCTGTGCTTCTCCTTAATATCTAACGTAAATCTTCATTCAAGATTTTTGAATTCAAAAATTCAATTCATTATTTCCTGTACTCTGTGTACGGGGGGCAGCTCTTCCCTGTATTAGCAGCAGCCCTTTGGATACCTGATGACTTTTGTTTTCTCTTTACCTTGTTTGGGCCTTACAGTTCTTGTCACATTTACTGTCCTTTCCTTAACCATCCTGGTTTCCTGGTTTCTCCCACATTTCCTCTGATGCACAGAGCCCCTGAATGCAAAGGTTGGTCTGGATGAGACACTGACAATTAACACCACGACAGAATTGTTTTGGAAGAGTTTCTCAGCAATTCTGGCAAAATTTAATTTTGCAGCTTTAAGGAAATGTTGAACTGGAACAGCTTGTGCCCTGGAGAGCTCAGGGGATGGGGAGAAGGCAGAGAGACGAAATGAGGAGAAAAGAAGAATCTAGAGTATTGTTGTCAGTGCCTATGCTGCCACCAAGGGGATGAGAGCAGTGGGGCAGCATTCCTGCAGTTTTTTATCTTCTAGGGGTTTATCTGGTTATTTTGTGACAGTGTAGTACTGTTAACTCACATTCAGCTTATGATCTATCATATCCCCAGATATTTTTTCTGAAAAGAATTTTCTTCAGCCAGTCATTTCCCATCTTCTGTTTAGATAGTTGTTGGATTTTTATCCTCATGTGGAACCTTACATTGTTTCTGATTGAATTGTGGTTTGAAAAAAACAGGACCTATCTCCAGGTCCTCAGGATTTTAATTTTAATCATTTCTTGTAGCAAACTTGTAACCTCTCCAAACCGTATGTTGCTGGGAAATTGAATAAGCATGTTCTCTAAGTACATTTACCCATCTTGTTAATGAACCTATTGAATAATTCTGAACTCAGGAACAAGATTAAGCAGAGCCTCAGTCCTGGGATATTTTCTGGTTGCAGCATGTCTTCTATGCCACATTGCATCAATTCCAATTGATGTGAATAGTTTAAGTTTCAGTGAAAAGAACGATGCTGACTTCAGTGAAACTTGGATGAGGGAAAGCACTTAAGGCAATCAGTAAAAAAAAACCTCTTCATGTACTTCTATAATTACCTACAGATCAAAAATCACAAGTAGCAGCAAGCACATCTCCCTAAAACAACAGCTTGGTTCATCTCTTTTCTGATCAGACTGTCTTAGTTTAACAGCCTCAAAAGCCTGAATAACGGCACAGAAGTTAAACCAAACCACACACACAGAGACCAGGTGGGCTCCCAGCGCCCCAGGAATACCAGGGAAGGAGGTCAGCCGTTCTCTGAAATCAAATAGTCTGGGAATGTGACATGAAGTGAGCTGAAAGTGAGTATGAATGAGGCCCCAGTGCATGCTCAGCCTTCGAGAACCAGTGGAGGAACAGCAGCCTTGCAGAGATGGCACAGAGAACTTCCAGGCCAGAGATGGCTGGGAGCTGCCAGGGTACTTGCAGCAGTTGGGGATGACTTGGGTTGAATCAGTCACTTTTTAAAAGAACACTGACAACAATTTTCTACACTTCTATGGGAAAAAAAAATGTTGAGAAAAAAGAAAACCAAACGATTTAAAACAAAATTATATGCTGTTTCTCTTAATATGGGAAATGATATTCTTGCACAGTAACCTTCACCCTTTTGTGCCAATGCCTTGCACAGTAGTTTTCCTGGACACTATTGTGAAGAGTTGAAGAATCACAGGAAATGGGTTTCATTCTCAACTAGGTGATGTTGGGCAAGTCACTTCCATCTATTTGTACCGCATTTTCCATTTGCAAAACGTAAGAGCTGCATGTACTGATTTATTTTCTAAAGTGCTTGGAGAACTACCATCATGCTAAGTAAGAGCAGAGTTTTTATTATTACAGTATTTTAAAACTTTTTTTATTTACATTTACCCAGTTGATGGCTGCAGTGAGACTGCCATTCCTTAATTTTCAAGTGGCTGGCCTTGGAATTTGATGTTCAAGGAAATCTGGTTTTGGGTGTCTGTTAAGAACATCCAGGTAGATTACAATATATATTGTATGGTTTTCAGCTTAAATTAGTAACACTTCATAGCAAATGCCCTCCTGCTCCAGAAGGTAATCAGTGCCTATCGATATCGGGGCAGCTGCGGCTCCATCTGCAGCTAAGGCGAAAATAAGAAAACCCTGAAATGCGCAGCCGAGCGCATGCTCCGGCTGCGGGACAAAGGGCCGGGGCGAACACCTCCGGCCCGGCCCGGCCCGAGAACGGCCCGCTCCCCGCTCCGCCGGCGCCGCGGCCCCGGGCGCCCCGCCCCGCTCCGTGCGCGGGCGGTGCCGGCCGAGGCGCGGGAGGGGTTAAAGCGCTCCCGCCCGCGCGTCCCCGCCGGCCCGCGCTGACCTTCACGGGGCCGCGCCGAGCATGCGCGCGCCGCGCCCCGGGCCGCGGGGCCGCGCTGCGCCCGCCGCGGTTCTGCTCGTCCGGCCCGGCCCGGCCCGGCCCGGCCTGGCCCCGGACAGGCGGATCGCCCCGGGCCGGTCCCCGCCCGCCCGCGGCAGGGCCGGGACCGTGGCAGGCGCACGCCCTGCCCGTGCCGGGCGCGCCGTTGCCATTCGGTGCCGATGGTGCTGGCGACGGAGCGCGGGGGGACGCGAGGGGGGCCCGCGCGCTGCGCCGCAGCCCGGAGCCGCCGCCGCCCCTTCCCGCGCCGGGCGGGCGGGCAGGGCCCGGCACGACGGCTGCTGGAGGAGCCGCTGCGGCCCGGCCGTGCTGCCGTTCCACGCGGTGAGGGCCCGCACGGCTCCCCGCGAGGGCGGGAACAGCCGCACGGGCCGGGGCCGGTGACCCCCACGGCCGGGATTGCCGAGACCACCGGGCAGACCCCAACAGCTAGTGCAGAGTGTGAGGAAAATGCACGGTGTCTGCTGGGAGCAGGGAAAGGGCTCGCATGATGGGAGCCAACATTTCTCTGTGAGTCTGGGGTCTAAACATGGCAGGTACCAGCTGGATGCTGTCCTGCCAGGCACACTGGCGTGTAGAATTTAGAGTCGTTTAGGTTGGAAAAACCCCTCCAGATCAAGTTAACCTGACATTACCACGTCCACCAGACATAGAGCAGCTGGTTCCAGATTATGTGTGCCTTTAGTTCAGTTAGAACTTGAGGATTTTTTCAAGCACAGAACAAGGCAAGGTTATGTTGATTCGCTTGGCATATTCATTCTGAGGGGCTGAGAGGGGGAACTGATAACCACGCTCACCCCCCCTAAGTTCTGTGTTTCCTGGGGCTGTTGCCACGCACTAGCACTAGATTGGGGTCACCCTAAAAATCAGTGGAGGTCACTCTTCATCCCCACGTTCAGGAGGCCGTGTGACCTTCATGGCTCGCCCTTCACTGCGAGTCAGTGCAGTGTCTCTTCTGTGCTTGTTTGTATTATTGGATGAGGGCAGAATATTTTTTGTTTCTGATCTGATTCTGTTCTGTTCGCAGTCTTGCCAGAAAATTCACAGCCCCTAGACAAGAATTTCAAGCAGAGGAATAGAATAAACCCCTCTGGTAACCTGGCAACATCTCGCCTATCGCTGTGTTAAGGCAGAGCAGGAACATGGGCCCTGCGAGCCGCGGGCGCACGGAACTGCCGGGAAGCAGCAGCTCAGCGCCCCAGGCCATCACTGCGGCTCGGCCATCACGGAGCAGCCACGCTCGGCTCCTGGAATGGCCGCCGTGCTGCCAGCGCCATCCTGGCCCCTCGGCCGCCGAGGGCTGGGCTGCTGCTCCCTGCTCCCTTCCCCCTTGGGCTTGCTGTTCCCAGCAGTGTCCGGGGATGTCACACGCGGTGGTGCGGGGCTTTGTGTGACAAGCGGTAAGCTGCTGATGTCTCACAGCAGCTGCGGTGTTCCTCATTTGTGTCTGTCAGTCACCTGGGGATCCATCGCAGTGGTACCGGAGCATCCCGGGAGGGGTCACCAGGGAGAGGCCGCGGGAGCGGAGGGCTGGGAAGAGCCGTGGGAGCCGTGCCGCCATGCTGCCCCCACCCCCTTCCTCCGCTCATCTCATACTCTTTCTTTCTTTCTTTCTTTCCCCTCGCTTCCACATGTTGTCCCTCCCTGTTCCCAGCTCCGGCCTCCCGCTGCTTCTCTCTTGTCCAGAGGGGTTAGCTCTCGTCTCTCATGCTGGAAATGCTGCCAGCGAATGTTTCTGTGTGCTGCCTGCCAGGTCCCTGGGGAAAGGGCCTGGAAATGCAGTGCGGGAGGAGCAGTGGGAGCAAGGGAAAACCTCTGCTCGCCTGCTGCATTTTCTAATGGGAAAACATCCCTGCGAGGTGCTGAGCTCTGTGTCACTGCTCAAGTTGCCCCCTCCCCCTTCCCCTTGCCCCAGAATTTCCCATCCCTGATGCAGAGGAGGAGAGGCTGCAGCACTACCACGGAAAACGGAGACGTGTTTTTCAATTTGCCTCCTGCTTATCTCTGCTGTTTGGACAGAGAGGTTTAAAAAGCTGGATTTTCTGTCCCTGCAGAGTAAACAGACAGAGCCCGGCAGCACAAACTATTTCTGGCTTATCAGTGGAGGAATGCAGCAGCTGAGGCTGAGCGCGAGTGGGCCGTCAGGAAGGCCCTGAAGGGGCCCCCTCCCCACTCCGCGCTATTAGAAGTGTGAGAGCCCAGCAGGACTCAGAGGGGAGAGTTGGAGAAAAAGGCAGAAAAGGGAAAGAAAGAGGAAGAGAGAGAGTGAGAGAGGCTGAGCAGACCCTGATGGCTACAGATGAAGTTACAGGAGGGGCTCGCAAAGCTACGAAAAGCAAACTTTTTGAGTTTCTGGTCCATGGGGTGGTGAGTCGGGAAAGTTAGTGAGCTGGCTGGCTCTGAATAGAGGGATGAGTGGAAACTGGAGGTTCTGTGCTGGGCTGGATCGGCTCCTGCGGTGTGCTCCTGGGGCGCTGGTACTGCCTCACCAGGAGAACGCCGGGCTGTGTGGAGCCCCCGGGCTGTGTGGAGCCCCCAGCCTGTGCACTGATTCATTGATAATACAGGCTTGTGTCTGGGGGGATGTGTGCTGTGCTTTTTGCTGTGATTCTCCATGAATGGTGAATAGCATGCTTTTCAGCCTGATCATGGTGCAGAATCTGCACTGGATCTAACCCAAATGGGCTTGTAGGACACTTTGTTCTGTAATCAAACTTGTGTTTTGAAAAACAATTCTGATGAGAGCCTGATGAAGCCTTGGGGTGCTGCCTCTGGTTCTTGTCTCCAGTCTTGGCTGGTATGTATCCTCTGGCTACTTAACAGGTGACTTTCAGGGGCTTGAGGAGATTAGCTCTGCAGATCTGTAACAGTCTATGGAAACTCACCCATGAGAGAATTTCAGGGTGCCATGCCTAATTAAAGCAATCCTTCAGGTCTTTAAAAATGTTCCAGCTTTTGTTTAAGAATCAGGTCTTCGATCTCCATTTAAGGGGAAATGCTCACCCTGTTTTGCTGCCATTGGAAACGTTCTTTAAATGACTCTAATGTCTGAGAGCAGTCACCATTTATAACATTTGGATTTCTAGCATTGATACATATTGAACAGAAATAAGGCTGTTAAAGAGCCCCAAGGAATGTGATATTGTTTGGATATTGATAGTCCCAAGTGCTTCTTTCTTGAGGATCCTGGCACCTCCCGTGACACCTTTTTGAAGACATCAGGTGGGGGCTCTTGTACAGAGATCACAGAAAGCTGTGGGGCTCATGGCAGACTATTGAGCTGTCCCCATGGTTCAGGCTTACTCCAGGTGTGACGCATCTTGCGTGTGTCCTTTAGATCCTGGGTATGGTGGGACTGGAAGGGCCAAGGACTTTGAGGTGGCACTCGGTGTTGGTGAAAGCTGTGAAGAGGTGGTGCCAGTGTACAGGAGCAGGCTGTGCAAGGTTGGCAGCTGTTCAGGTGTGACGGAGAGTGAGTGTGCAGGGGGTAGCAGTGGTTTCGTTGTGGACACGTGGGTTTGTCGAGGTGCTCTGGATTGTGATGGTGGTATCTGAGCAGAACCAGAGGCAAGTTGGGAGGGTGGCAGATGGGATGATTCTGCCTTTTCTAAAGCTTCCCTTGGCATTTGCACACCAGTGCTCTTCCTTTAGTATCAAGAAGAGCAGCAAAAATAGTTCCGTGAATGTGCTTATTCCACATCTAGCTGGCCTTCGTGTGAGAGCAGCATGCAGGGCTCTGAAGCCTGAGAAATTTTTAATTTATACTGGAATGAAGGAAAGCAGAACTCATTTCCATTACTTACGTGCATGCCAGGAAAGTCTGCCTTTTCTGTCCTGGAAGTTTTGTTGCTAGTGGCATCTTATTTGAATGTGTGCAATAGCCTGGAATATCTCTATGTGTCTTCCTGCTTCTTGTTGCTGAGGCTGGGGCTTCTTGGCTGTTGTTCTGGTGCCCTACACCTCTTGTGTGACCCTCTCCTTTCCTTCATTATTGTCTCCTTTTGTTCTTCTTTGGTGCTTGGTTTGTTCTTTCCTTTAGTTTTTTCCTCATCTCAGGTTCATTTTCATCAAAATGTGGGTTGGGTAGTCACTCTTCCATTACTTAAAAAAGAAGAAAAAAATTATAACTTTGTTTTATCTCTCCAGGCCCTGTATCCTGCCAAGTAAGAGAATGTGCCATGCCAGCCATTACCTTGAGTTTACCTAGTGCTGGCTCCTGTTTTATTACTACCCAAAGTGTGTCAACACCTGATTTAATTCCTTGAAAAATCAAGTTGCATAGCAAACTGTAGTGGAATTTCTTGGAGTCACATTCTGTTCTAATTTCAGAGACCAATCTCTTCTTCAAATGACTAGTTTTTTTATTTTATCTATGATAACGTTATTTAATTTGGTTATCAAATATTATTTTCTTCCCCTCCCCACCCAAATAAAAAAAGGGGGAGAAGTGAACAGAGGTAGAATGTTGTGAAAAATCTTTTTTTGCTTTGTTGACACTTAAATGAGCAGGATAATTCTGCAGCACTTCCTAAGGGCAGTTAGCTCTTGGATTCACTTGATCTTTCTTGAAACATACGTTCCTTTGCTAAGGTCACTTTGCCCTTTGCTCTTGTGTACCTGATCCTGCTTTTGTGCTTTTCCATGCTGCTAGCTTAGATGATGTCTTCTTCCTGATTTGTCCCAGGCAGAAAGGATCCATCCCCCTGAAAGGTGAAATCTCATAAAGGTTAAAACTCTCAGGTAGAAGGCTTCATTCTCCTATTTGAGACCTTGATAGTTTGTTACACCTCTGGTTAGCAGTTGGGCTTTTAGAAAGGTTAATTTTCTTTCAGTTTTTTATTTTTCCTATGCTTTCACTCCTGTTCAGTTTCATCTGCATCTTGCAGATTGTTTTTGTGGGAAGAATTTTTTTTTCCTCCAAAGGCTTCATCCTGTACTTCGTCCTTTTTTTGTTGTTGTTCCTCTCTTTTCCTAGCATTTGCATGGACAAGTATGGCTTTAATCACCACATTTATGTTGATTATCTTTTTATCAATGCATTTTCTGCTGTCCAGCAGTACATTTCAGGCAGACTTTATGACATTTCTCTAGGTGTCCAGCTGTTGCCTTATATTTTGTTGAACAAGTTACTAGTCTTGCTGCAGGTCATTCCTTTCCTCAGTTTTGTCCTCTGGTCCCTACCTAGGCCTCATTGCTGGCTGGATCCCATAAATGGATCCTGCCTGTGTCCCACTCCCCTGCTTTTTTCTTTGTTTCTTTCTCTTTTTGATTTTTCTTACTCAAAGAAGAGCAGGTCCCTGCCTGTTTAGTCTTGAGAAGGTTCATGGTGCTGGTCTTGTCAAAACTCTTGTCCAGACATCTGTCCTCTTGTGACTGGATTGCAGGAACCTTTGCTTGGTGCCTTGTGCTGGCGACCTTGGCTGTGTCATCTGCACACAGGAACCTGCTGAGAGGTTCATTTTCTTCTCCCGTTGTTCTGACCTTTTTAATCTGCTTCTGTGTCCTTTTCCTGTTCCCACTTTATCTTCCTTCCAAAGCCAATCTTCTTGCCTTTTATCCACCAGATACCCCTCTAAAGGTCTATGTGCCTTTCTTAACTCTGGAGTCACAGCTGTATTTACGATGTACTTGCTGTCAGTTCAAATCACCTTTTTCCCGTAACGATCTCGGTCTTTGTCCTCTTTGCTATGCTTAGGAAGCTCTCTGTGGCAATATAAGTCCTTATCCATATTTATTTTCTGCTAAGAGGTGTTATTTCATAGTTCCTGTTAATCTCTACAGTTTAATATTAGTTACACTCCGAGATTGCTAATTCTTACAAACCTGTGTATCGCTGATGTTATCCTCAGTCCTCTTTTTGTTTGGCTATCTACCTCTCAAATTTGGTCACAGGATTTGATGGTAAATACACAAACTATCTTATATGAAATGGGATTTACAACAGTGAAAGAAGAGTGTCAGAGCATGCCAGCATGTAAACAAATATTTAATATATATGATAAATAACGTTTCAGTGTTAGAACAGACTAAACAACAGGTCTGACGGGTATGGAGGATCTATAACAGATTTATCAAAAATGTGATTTGTGATTTGGAGAAAGGGGTAAGCAGTGAATTTCATAAATGAGTTTTGCATCTCCTAATACACTGTGGGTGTAAATGAAAAGTCACCATTCAGGAGAAAGGCTTGGATGTCCTCTGAGCTGCCTAGTGTCTAACTAATAAGAAATCACGTTAAACTATTAGCCTGATTGGGAAGTGGGGCAGGGAATAATGCAGAAGCAATTGTAAATCCGTGGCATATACTTACAAGAATGTTTCTCTGGTTTTGGTAATCTGTATGACTAACAAGCCAAAAGACTGGGAACTCACAGGGCAGGAGTAGTGGGAGACCTCTGAAGGCTTCATCAGTAGGGGAATAGGGGTATTTTTTATTTTATTTATAACATCTAAGTATAGAGACTGATTGTGTAAGTTGTAGAATCTCTGTCACTGGAGGCTCTGAGGTACTGGTTGAAGAAGTGTACACCTGTCAAAGGTGATGGAGATACTGGTGATACTTCTTTGAGATGAGGAATAACTGCATGACCTCAAGGACTCATATTTCAGTATATTATAAAAATTATGGAGGTTTTATTAGAATAGAAAGAACTAAAGATATTTTCCAAAAACTGAATGGTGGCCTGTTGTAGTTTAAAGTGAGTAAAAGTGACTGTTTCTCCCAGCCAGTCACAGGGTTGTAGAGATCACTACTGGCAGTAGTGAGGTGAAGAGAGTATGGCCAAGTTTGAAAAAAGTGAGCTTTGCTAATGAAAAATATCCTACTAATTGTTCTTTTGTCATGCGTGTAGATACTGTCTTGTAGAGCATAAGCCACCTAACACTGGAATGGCTAGAGAAGAGCCTCATGAGCTGTTTGTTTTGGACAGTTTGTTCCACTTTCTGCCACAGAGCTCCCTGCGTGATCCTCTCTGCAAGCGCATCCTCAGGGCACGGGGCCTGGACTGGAGGCACTGGTTTGCTGTGTGCATGTTCCCTTTTGTGGTGAACAAGGAGGTATTTGGGGTGAGCAGGGCAGCCTGGAGAAATCAAGGGACCTTAGGGCAGGGAATTTGATTGGGAAGGTAGTTGCAGGGGACAGCTGGAGTGAAAACCTTGTAGGATGTTACTATGAGTAAGCTGCTGGTGGACACTGAAGGTTTGTCACTGTGTAGCCATGGACTGATTTCAGGCTGTCAGACAGAGAAAGGTTCATACATAATGAAGAAAATAAAATCGTATTAATGCTAGTCAAGGCTTTAATTGAGATCAATGTGATTTTGTGCAATATGGGCTTGTTAAACAAATTTGAGTTGCTGGTTGGGAAAATTGGCTTTGCTGATGATTGTAGGTGTATGGATAAAATATATCTTTGTATTTTCGAATTGAGATGTTTGAATTGCTCTTCTCTTTCTAAAAAAAGAAAAAGAAATACTGTAGGAATATGAAAATAGTTGGACTGGATCATTTAGTTCAGTATCCCGTGTAGAATGGGGGCAGTGGAAGGCAGCATGGAAGTACAGGAACAAGGCAGAACTTTAGTGATTTTTCATACAAATACTCTGGTTTGGAGCTTGGGAGCTTTCTGACCCAAAGCTGCCCTCTGTGTAGTGCCTCTGTGTGGATTTTATTTATGGAGGTTAGTCTAATGATGTCTTCCTGAACCCTTCTAAACTTTTAGCAGTCAGTGTTTTTTTGTGTCAGGAATTTTTTCAGTTTATTTTGCATAAGGAATTATCTGATCCTACCAGCTGTTGTTGGATTATTGTAAGGGAAGAGGCAACAAGCTCTTGACCAGCTTCTTCTCTCTCCAGGCCAGTCACAGTGCTGCAGAGCTCTGTTGTTCCTCTCCCTCCCAAAGCCATCCTTTTCAAGAGATGCATTCTGGTAGTTCTTCATACAAAATCCCTTCCATACATTAGATCACAGCAGTGGTATGATCAGATCTATTAAAGCTGGTGGAACTCAAAGCTGGTCAGTAAGGTTTGTATCAATTCCAAAGACTTTTTTGGGTGTTGGGGTTTTTTTTGTTGCATCCAAGTGCTCCACTTGAGCTTGGTGGCAGATTATTCTGAGCTGTGAACAGACATGCATGAAATAGAACTGAACTTGGTCTCATGTTCCAATTCACAGTTCTGTAAATGGGATGTTTTTTAAATTAAAGACTTCTGGGTTGTTGTGAACATTATATTAAAATATGTGTTACCTGGAACACTTGGACTTACAGACTGAAAGCTTTTGGAAAATGAAGGAAAGGAAATACAGCAGGAAGCAAGAATTGTGATACTGATGTTTCAGCTTACTAAGCCTCTAAAACATTCATAGGCATTAAAAAAAGGAACTTATGAAGTAACATCTATAATTGTAAGGAGGAGAGAAGCCTCGTATCAGTTTTATTTGTTGTACTTCTAAGAGTCCATTTTGAAACAACACATCCAGTTAGGAAACCATTTGTGCAGTCAGAAATTTGTTGCCATCACACAGTATCGATTTTGTCTAAATTTTTAAGAGTTCCAGGCACTTCTAGTTACTCATTCTTACTTCCAGACAGCGTCAGATATCTCCTCTTACTTTTGTTTATGCCCTATAGAAATCATAGAATGGTTTGCATTCGAGATCATCTTATCCTGTCCCTCTGCCATGGACAGGGACACTTTGGGCTAGCCCTTATTGCTCCAAGCTCCATCCAGCCTGGCTTTGAGCACTTCCAGGGATGAGGCTGCCACAGCCTGGGCCTCATGACCCTCATAAGTAAAGATTGTTTTTCTAATTTAACCTACTGTTTGTCAGTGTGAAGCGCTTTTCTCTTGTTCTGTCACTCCAGGCCCTTGTAAACAGTCTCCCTCCATGTTTCTCAGAGATTCTTTTTTAATTAAGAAAATGCTGTTTGTAGACTTGGTGGTGGTGGTTATTCTCAAAATCTGTCAGTGCCTCTGTTAACAAGAGGCTGGTGGCTGTTCCCCACGCCTCAGGAGCCTCCTGTGTGGTGCTGAGGTGGATGGAGTCTGTCAGGACAGGAGATTGCTGGAAGTGCAGCTCAGCACTCAACTGCAATGCAGCAACTCCTGACTCTCCGTTCAGTCTCTTTCTGAAACCTCTGGTGGATGTTTTTGCTTTACTTTTCTTGACACTTTTTTTACTTTCACCTGTCAGTCCTCCAGGTTATTTTCCTCTTACTGGTGTGTCCAGACAGGACTCCTTTTTTCTCCTTTGGTGTTTTGACTGCTGTGGTGCACATCCCCTGAGAAAAGACTCCGCAGTAGAAGAATGTAGAAAAAAGCCCTGCTCTGATGTTGTCTTGTTACTGATGAGAGGAAGTTCACTTAAGGATGACAAAGGGGATGGAGGCAGAGCTCTGATGTGACAGGAAGTTTAGGCAAGGAAGACAGCAGACAAGCCAAATGTGGCTTTGGAAGCTGGTCAGTGGAAAGCAGTGAAGGGCTGTGGCCTTTCCGTGTCAGGGGGTGCTGTTCTGCTGCACAGACAGTGCTCAGGTGTGAACAGCTGTAGCCAGAGCAGGGATGGGCCGTGCACATGTACACAGGCAATTGGCAGAACTGTTGGGGACCAGTGCACGTGCATGAAATGTTGGTTGTGTGCCTTTGTGCTCTGTACTGTCTTTGCCTTGCTGCTGTGCCTCACCTGTGCTCTGCTCTCTGCTTCACCTTCTCAGAGCTGTGAGTGGTCCCTTCAACTGGGGACAGATCCAAACCTGTAGATAGATGCACCTTCAAGATCTCTTTCTAAAGCCATAATGGTATTGGGATACTCTTTAGTGTGAAGACTTTTTTTTTAATGTCACTATTGTGAAAAATTTGATGTATTGTCCATTACTGTCTTGTCTCGCACATGTGTTTGAGAGCAAAATAAGCTCTTAGATAAGGTGAGATACTGCTTGTATGTTCTTCTTTTATAAAAGTTTAAATAGATAAAGCATTTCTGTGTCTTGGGAGTCTGGTGGGCTTGCAGCAGGAAGGCAGTTGCACAGTTGAATAGTGAGTAATGTTTTATCTTTGAGTGATATTGGAGGTAGGAACATGAGAATGGAGGCAAAGGAATGAGGCAGTCAAGGGATGAGATTGAATGTGCTTTTGCTAGAGCTGCCTCTCTTTTTCTCATGTTTGTCCTTTCTCTCTGTTTTTCTATTTTGGTGCTTAACAAAGGAAACTGTAGGAAATTTAAAAACATAAGACCAAGACTGAGAGTAGATTTAGCTTGCTGACCTTGTTCTTCAAGCCCTAAGTTGTCCTTTAGAGCAGCACCAAAGTTGAGCCTTCCGTTTTTTTAGTGGGCCAGTCAGTCTCCATGAGATGGCTGTGCTCAGGATCCTCAGAATGACTGTCAGATGTCCCCAGCTGAATGACAGGCAGCAGCTGGCCCAGTGGTCTGCCCGTTGCTGGAAGGAGGCCACAATGTGTGGCTTGACAGATGACAGATCTTAAATGCAGGCTCAAGAGAGAAGCATTTTCTGGGCCATTTCTTTCTGTTGACTCTGCCTGGGTCGGAGGGTCGGGACGCACACACGGGAACAGAGGGCACTGTTCCCTTCCAGCTGTTCTTGGGGCTCCAGGCTCATGGCAGAAGACGTTTGGAGCTTTGCAGAAAACTGCAGCTTGGTCTGTTTGCTGCCTGCTGCTCCCTCCATGTCCATACCTGCTATTGCTTTCTTACATTAACACTTGCAGAATTCGCCTGCTTAGATTCCTGTCCTGGTGACTCTCCTACCTCCTGCCTTGCTTCTCTGTCCATACCAGTTATAGCCCATATTGGTTCTTTGCCCTCCCATCTCCAGCTTCCTTTAGAGGTACAAGTATGAGGAATATCTAAGACTTGTGATGATCATGGAGGGCACTGAGCTGGGGCTTTGGGAGCTGTAGTGGATTTGGGTGGTTAATTTGGAGATGCGGGTCCAAATTATTTTTAGGATTTTGTTTTATTATAATAGGTAGTTATATGTTTAGAAATCTTTGAAATTAT
Source organism: Acrocephalus scirpaceus scirpaceus (assembly GCA_910950805.1). Taxonomy (NCBI): domain Eukaryota; kingdom Metazoa; phylum Chordata; class Aves; order Passeriformes; family Sylviidae; genus Acrocephalus; species Acrocephalus scirpaceus. The sequence goes on from OU383773.1 coordinate 153,726,586, forward strand.
GAGATAAAAATGAAATAAACTTTTTAAAATAATTATATATGTTGTCTGTGCACTAAATATTTTCTTCCCACCCCCAGTGGACTGGCTTGCATACCCTCAGGGGTGCTCACATCTTGCTTTGGGGTCCAGTAGTGTATTTCTCCCAAGTACTTTCTCAGCCTGCAGCTATTGAGCCAAGTATGCCTTCCATGTTGTTAGCAGCCGTTTGGAGTAGGGTTCCACAGGCTGATACCCACGGTGTGACAAACTCACCCTTGCAGTGGTGTGTGAGCCTGACCCCTCCACGGATGGCCAGGGTTCACTGTTCTTGCAGGGGCAGTGAACAGTCAATACCTGACTGTCCTCCCCAGGCCATGAGTGATTCTGCAGAGCTCCAGCAAATGCCCCTTTAGATCACCTTGGATCACCTCTTTCCTGGTGAAGTCACAATATATTTATCTTTACTTCCATGGATGGAGTTCCGTGCGTTAAGAATTCCTGTGCCATTCATTGTCCTTGTTTCAGCTCTGCCATCACTGAGCTGCAGGAGCCAGAGCTGCATGTACACCTTCACTCGTGGGCACACAGTGGCCATGGCACACTGATGTCTTCTGTTCCCTCCACTCTTACTTCTTTTCTTTATGACTTTTTTTGACTTCTAGTAACCAGTGAACTGATATTTTTCTGGAAGTGTCTGTTTACACAAGATCTTGGTTCTGCTGGGCAGCAATCAGGGCCCATCGCTTTGTTTGTGATTCTCGGATTGTCTTTCCCCTTTTGTAATTCAGTTCAGTATGTATTGATCTACATTTGCATCTTCCTTTTAGGTGTTCATTCTGTCTCATAAAATCCTTCTGAAGTTCTTTAAGCTGGCCTTCATCCTTCTAGCATGAATAACAGCATTACCAACAAACTTTTTCATTTCCTTGCTTTTTCCTGGCTTTTTTTGGTTCTCTTTTTCCCCAGGTTGTTTTAAATATGCTGAAAAGGAGAAGTCCCAGCAGAATTTTGCATGTGCCTTTCTTTTATTTTCAGAACCAATTACTTTTGCCTCATTTCTATCCTTTAACCAATTGTTTATCCATAATGGATGTCATTGCCTCTTGGTTTCCTTAAAAGACTTTGTAAAGGGGCTTGGCTTTCAAAGGACTTTTGTTGTATGGTTATTCTTATTCTCATCCTGGTTCAAACGCCTAGAGAGTGTGTGTGTCTGTATTTTTGCATATATGTGGACATATAAATATTGATAATTCTCGATATGAGACTAAGCTCATCTCTCTGTTTTGAATTGCATTTTACAGGCAGAAATTATTTTACTGGTTGTTTTCCTTGATGACTGTAAACTTTTAGAATTCAGAATTGGGTGTACTGTGTGTCTTGTGCAGCATTAAGCTTGTGATTTGAAGCAGTCTGTCTCAAGAGCATGCAGAAGTCAACATAAATGCCAGGGCGTTAGAATGCCCACAGGGGCTGCTACCACATCCATTTCATTTTTTTATTTTTTTTTATTTTAAGGGCTTGATCGGAGACATGACCTTTTTCTTCAAACATTCATGTTGCTTTATGAACTTACACTGCTCTCTGGTGTAGGCGAAGGAGAAGGCTCTTAATGGGAAATGTTTATCCTGGTGTGTTGCCTTGCTGGTTTCTGTCTCCCGGCTGATGGGAGCCGCCTGCTCGGCGGTGCAGCGCCTGCGGTGGGAGCGTGCTGGCAGCTCTGAGCAGCACGTGAGCTGCACAGCTTGGACTGCAGGGCGCTGCCATGGGGTGTTCTCTTCGGGCTGAGCTTCCACCTGTAACCTGGTCTGAATATGCTGCCGACCCCTGAGTGTTTTCCCAAGCCTAGTATTCCGCCTCCCTGTTTCTTGTCTACTTTGTCCCTGAATGCCTCTTCATGACATCCAAGATACACCAGAGCTCACGTGCGTTGTGTTGCTGCTTAGTGCTGATCAGGATGGTCAAAATCGGGAATCTGGTGGGGCTGGTGTCGCATGATGTACAAGTGGCTTGGCAGCTGCAGAAACAGGAACCAAACTGGCTTTTCATTCTGTTTTGCTTTTCCTGCAGCGCCCTGGGATGCCATCAGGAGCTCGAATGCCCCATCAGGGGGCTCCCATGGGTCCTCCAGGCCCCCCGTACGTCGGAAGCCCCTCAGTGCGACCTGGGATGCCCCAGACTGTGATGGAAACAACAAGAAAACGCACTGCACCACAGCAGGTCCAGCAGCAGCAGGTGCAGCAGCAAGTGCAACAGCAGCAGCAAGCCACTCAGAACCGAGCTAGGAGGTGAGTGTTCTGGAAAGAAAACACAGGAGGACAGTTTGAGGAAGCAAAGATGATACCTGTTTAGCAGTAGGTAAGACCTTTAAGATCAAATGAGACAGAATAGAAGATCTATTGTCAGATTTTTAAGCAGGAAAAACATTGGTAAATTTTAAATTTTTCTCTTTTTTTGGTTTGTGAATGTCTTGAACAAACCGACCTTTAATAATACCTGGTTTTGAAATTACTCTGCATTTACTTTGCAGGTTTGTCAGACCATAAATCTGACGAGTATGTTTAGCCTTTGGAATTAATGAACAGTTCTCTTCTAATATAGTACAATTATTGTATTATTTGCTGCCTGTTCTATATAGTTGCTCACATTTCTGACTGGCTAACGTAGTAGTTTGTAAATGACACAAGTGGAAAAAACTTTGGTTTGTCATGTGAATACTTGTACTGTGGTCACTCAGAAGAGTGGTCATAAAATTTGCAGTTGTCCCAAGTGTTTTTACATATAAAGTAAATAAATATGCCCTGGAAATAATTTCATAAAATTAGAGAGATTTCAATAAGGAACTTTCTTTTTGCAATATGCTCACCTTATACATTGCTGAATGCATTCTCTCTTAAGTTAACAAATTTCTTTTTGCAGTGTATTAGACCTCATCAGCCTTGGGTGTTGAGTATGATCTGCACACACAGAGGGTGCAGTTATCTATGTGGGTGCCTTTTGTAAAACCATTGTAGATGTACACACAGCTTCAGGCAGTGTGCTGGTGGTGTCAGGGAATCCAGCTGTAGGTAAAACATGACTCTCTAAGCTCAATTCTTCAGGAGCCCTGAAGATCAGCAAGCCAGATTTGGGAATGCTTGTGTCTGGAATGCATCTGGAAAGGACACTGATCTTGAGAGTATTAATACATTACAACTGAAAAACGTTGAACATAGAAGGAATGTGTGTGAGTGCAGCAGCTGAGCACAGGCAGTGTGTGTGCATCTTGGAGGCCTTGCCCAGCATCAGCCAAAAATGCACGTTCTAGAGCACCTCCCAGGAGGTTCTCCAGGAAACTGCACAAAATAATGCCCAGCCTTCAGGTACTAGGGTGGATATAACCTGAAAAATTACCCCTTCTGGATAATTAAGGTAAACTTCAATCACGAACTAGTTTCCAGGGAGCATTAAAGGACAGTATTTGCTAGAAGTTGGTGGCCTGACTCACAGAAGAAAGTTCCCTTCCCCTGTCCATCATGTCAGTGTTTGTAGTTCAGCACCCAGCAGTGATCTTTACTGCCTTTAGACCAGTTCACACCAGTGCTCCCTGGGCATTCAGAGAGTTTCTCTGTTTCTTCTGCTGTGCCTTCCCTTCAGATAATGTAATGAATGTTTTCCCTTTTTTTCATTTCCACCTCCCTGTCATTTCTCATTCTGTTTTTTCAGACATACTTTTCTGATGCCTTGGGTCCAGTTCTGAGAGTAAATGAGTTCCATGTTTTCTAGCACAGGCCAAGAAAGTTGCACTTGTCCTTTCTTGGCAGGTTTGGTGGAGACAAAAATCTCATTTCTGTAACAGACTACTGAAGAATTAGTTGAGATCCAAAATGTTTGGGGATGTTGCTTTGGGTTTTTTTTTTGCTTTTTATTTGCAAATATGTGCATATCCCAATCCCTTTGGGAGGCTGGGGCTTGCTCAGCCTTTACTTCCAGATTCTGCGAAGTGTTTCAGTGCAGATTTGATTTTGTGAGCTATGGAAGGTGTTGGAGTTTCACACCATGCCCATTATTCCTACAATTTTTAAAAGGGACATTGTTCACCTATTAAGTAGGGTGTGAGTGAGTTTTCTGCCCTCTGCACCTCCTGGCACAAAGAGCCTTGGCTTATGTGGGGGTGGGGAGGAGTTTTAAGATTCTGGTATTTCAGCCCTGGTGTATTATTAACAAACATAGGAAGAGAATATGCCACACCAATGTGCGTGGAAACAGCTTTTATGTGGACGTGGCTGATGACAGACCCCCAGTGTGAGGACAGTACGGAGGGGTGTCCTTGTGACATGGCAGAGTGGCAGCAGGTGATTTGCTTTCTCCCTTTTGTCTGTCACAGATGGAGTCATCCATCTCCTGCTTAAGACAAAGGCCCCACAAATTAGAGAGATGAAGAATAGGACCTGAATTCCCTCTTGGCCCTGTTAGAGAAAGCTGGGTGACAGGTTAGGTGGGCATGAGCAGTTCTTAGAATCTGAAGACAGTCTTCCTGACAGAACCATTTCTCAGGCACATACACGTTTGTGTTTATGTACATGAGCACAAATGTGTTTTTAAAAGCATAGCTATAGAAATGTGCCTATGTATGGATATGGACACAGTATGTGTACGTGCTACACATGCATCTTCCCACATATGTGTTCATAAAGATGTGTGGAAATGTAAGGTCTTTTACCTTTGTCCATCACTCATGCAAATATGTTAGAGTAAAACAAGTGTGTATGTACATGAGGGAAGGGTGTGCATATGTGTGCGTTTTCATACATCATATGGATTACACACATCTCTATGTGTGTTCTTCAGCACTTAATTTTGGGCATGATTGAATAAATGTGTGTTGTCCATTTGAGCAGGTTGACGTGCCATTTGCAGGCACTCAGCCACTCGGATGTGCACACACATAGGTGTGTCTGTGCACCCACACTTGAGACTGTCCTCTGCACGCTCGTGTGTACCTAGCAGCAGTGTGTGCACTTGCATACATTGCTGCTCTGCACCACGGAAGATGCTGTGATCAAAGAACTTGCAGACTTCTTTCCAGGATGCATAACAGACAGCCCTGATTTGTTCTTACCTAGCTGCCTCCCCAGGCTGCTGAGAGAAGGGGTACGAGGTCCTGGGCATGGGTGAGACCCTTTTGCTGATGCATGCACAGCTGTGCACCAGCATGTGGAGATGTCAGGATAATTTAGCAGGTGGCCTCGTTACTCCTAGATCTGTCACCATGGTAACGTGTTTTTTTCTTTAAAAAATGTACAGTGCCAAGAGGAGGAAGATGGCTGACAAAATTCTCCCTCAGAGGGTGAGTCGCTTTCATTTCCTATTCCCTTCACAATCACTTCAGCATCTTAGTGTAATTAGAGGGATTTTAGAAAATTCTTTCACTTTTTGTTTAAAAATCTAATTAAAAAGTAAGTAGGCAGTGGGTGAAAGTCTGGAGAGGCAGGCTGGGGCTGGGCTGGGGGCTGGGAGCGCGGAGCAGCCCGGCCTCGTGCCTGGGTTAGCCGAGCCAGCACTGCCGCTTGCTGGAGGGACCGCGGTGCTGGGCTGCAGGCGACAGCTCCACACCGGGGCCCTCGGGGCTCCACTGTGCTTTTGATCCTTCCTGAGGCTGCCCAACACCTGCTCCAGAGTGTGGCTGTACCTCAGGGGCTGGCTCAGACTCAGGTGTCTGGCCCAGTGGAGCTGCCAGGTGGTGATTTTTGTGGTTTTGTCACCATAGGGCTGAAGTGAACCCGTGTAAACAGCAGAGTCCAAGGGGTCTGTATTGTCTGGAGAGTTACTAATTCTCTTATTCCTGGGGATACTTCTAGCTTTTGGTGTCTGCCTATGTTTGATTCTCAATGCTCACATCTTCTCCTTCCTTTCTAAACATTGGGATGTCTCTCTGCTCTCCTCTCTCATTATTCCCATACTTTTCTTTTCCTTTACCCTCTTCAGTACAGTTCCCAAGAACCTGCTTGGTCCCTAAAGGCTTCAGAACGCACACCCTTGTCACATCCTAGTCTCAGTTGCTTTGACAGCTGGTTCTTTTTCTGGGCTCAGAATCCCTTGGGCAGGTGTGTCCTTTTCCTCCATACCCTGTTCAAGTTTTCAAGCTCCACTGCTAGTGTGAGCCTAAACTTGCTGGCAGGCTCCAGAGTCACTTCTGTGACATCTCACAGGTGCCTACTACCAGCCATCCAAAGAGGTGAGCCCACTTTGGTACTCCTGATGTTATACTATCACTTCTTCTCTTTTTATTCCTGCCACTTGCTGAAAGCAGAGCCTCTCATATGTAAGCCATTAGATCTCTCATGTTGCTGTCTTGAAAGGGCTAAGCCACCATTAAACCCAGACCTTTGAACTACTTGCAGCCTCCCTGGTGATTGTGTTGAAGCCTCATTCCTGCTCTGCTGGTGGTCTGTACTTTTTTAATAATGAAAGCTAAGTTTCCTGTACTGTGTTTTGTCTGTCCCACACAAACTGTTTCCACAGACAATGATACATCCTGTATAGTGAGGCTGTTGCTGAAAATGCGAGTCAATTTCAAGATGCTTTTAGGTTGGTTTTTTTTTTTTTTGTTTTGGGTTGGTTGGTTGTAGGAGTGTTTTTATTTTTGGTTTTTATTTTGCCTGTTGCCTTTATAAGATTAAAAGGTATAAGAGGTCATCAAACTTTTTTGCCAGCAGAAAACCACTAATTCCGTTTACCAAGTCCATGATAATTCCTTAATAGGTAGAGTCTTATAGAGGCCTCTTACAGATGCTTTCAGAACCACGCTGTCACCAAATATTCTTGCCAGAAGATATTAAATACATTTGACTCTTGAAAATGATCTTATGTAGTAGTGGGAAATGAGGTGGTTCTCAGTTTCCTCACTATGATAATGACTCAGGCATTTGGCACAGGTAACTTCTTGTTGGGTTTCCAGGCTCTCTGATCAAGCCTGTGCCATAGTCCTGGAGCATAGTGCTGGTTGGGTAGGATCACTGAACCACTCCAGGTCAGCTACTTGAGAAGGATTTAATTTTGCAGGAATATAATTGTATGAAAAGTTCAACTCAGCAAACTCTTGCACATAGGAAGATTGGATTAGGGAGCTGCATGGGACATCCTGGCACTTCCAGCCTGGTTCCCTCTGTCATGGAAGCCATTACACAACTGCCACTTCATGACTAGTTAGGTTCCTTACTTGAGACATACTTTTGATCTGGCAGCTTGGTTTTTTTTCTTATTTTGCTAGGCTCAGCAAGGGAAGTGCTTTTAGTTTGCCAAGTTAGAGAGGCTCCCCTCTCGAAATCCTCTTAGTCATTTGTTTTATCTGATCCAGGTTGAGTTAATGTCTTTCACACCTTTTTAAATCTACCTCTCAAGAAACCAGAACTATACATAGTATTACAGATTGCCAGCATCACCAATGCTTGAATGCTGCTCCTGCATTTTTAACTCTATTGGAAATAGCACTGCAAATTGGGATTGCTGTGCTTTTTTGTTTTGTTTTGTTTTTTTTTTTTAATGGCCTTTCCACATTGATACAGCCTCTGGTCATTCTGTGATTGGCTAATACAAATATTTCTGCTTTCTGTCATATGCAACTGATGAATTCCCATAGGAGAGCAGGATTAAGACTCTGAGGCATGATCCTGGGCTGTATGTAATGCTATATTTCATCCCATCTCCATTATACAGTGCAGAGCTTCCTTACATTCTCTGTACTATCCTCTGCCTTGCAATGACAGTGACACCCAAATTTATCATTACTAAGTTTTCTTAGCATACTTCTCCTTTTTGTACAAGAGCACTTTTTTCTTTTGCCAGGTCTTGTTCCAGCTTCCATTTTTCAGTCTTAAGGAGTGGTTCCCTTTATGACTGTATGTCAGATGCTTTACTTAAATGCAAGTTGATTGTATTGACTGCATATCTTTTGTCTAAAATGCAATTTTAATGAACACAAGGACTTGGTTATGCTCACCTTGACATACTGTAGCATTATGAGGCATAGTGTTTTTTATAGGGTATTTAACATTAACTCCAGTTCTGTCCAGCAGGCTCTTTCCTGCCCTGTTTTACTCACTTCTGGATCTTTCTCTTGTTCACACTTGGCTGTTGCTGAAACCCTCATTCAGTTTTGGAGAAGTTCACAGGTATCTTCATTCACAGCTGGGGACCTAAATCTTTGGTGCTGACGTTACTCTTGTGACCCAAGTTGAGCAGTTGTGCCTCAGTTTTGACCTCAGACCACAAACTGTCCGTAGGGACACAACTGCTCCTCAGATTGTACCTCTTTCTCCAGGCCTTGCCTCTGCATTACTTCTGGTCAGTCTTATTTTCTCTTAGTATTGAGACATTATATTTTTTCCCAGGGACTTGTGAATGTGATTCACCATTCTGTTTCTTTGGCTTCCTTGCCTACCCCTTCTGATGCAAGAATCTCAGCTGAAAATCATTCTGGTGGCATAGCTGTGCCTGTCTCTTGCATTTTCTTGTTTAACTTGCTGACTGGAGTGCAACTTTGAAACAACAAACTGCCCCACCTTCAGTGGCATGCTTGTCTCTTAGTATTGGCTGCTGCTCTTCTCATTCAGCCCCAAATTCCTGGGAGCTTTTTGTCTAGCTGTGCTGATAGGTTTTTGTACACCTGTCCTCGCCTTTTCATCTTCTCTACTTCATTTTCCTTTACACAAATATTTAATCCATTTTGCTGCTGCTGTTCAGTGTCCACATGTGGAATTCTCTGCACAGATCCCATGCCATAATAGCTGTCCTGCTGTGCTTTGGTCATTGCATGGCTGTTGTCCACCTCTTTCTCCATCTGAGCCAACCAGAGGTGAGGAACACCTGGATCTGCCATTCATTTGTAAGAAAGAAGACGTTAGGGGTGTGATAATCAGTGGTAGCCTTGGATATAGCAACTGTGAAATAAAGAAATTCAAAATCTTGCAGGGCATGAGGAAGGAGAATAGTCTGGTACAAACCCTGGACTTTAGACGAGCAGAATTTGGCATATTCAGGGAACTGGTAGGTGTGATTCCTTGAGAAGCAGCTCTAAAGGGCAAAGTGGCTCAGGGAAGCTGGGAGCAAGAGCAGGAAATGTTTTAAATGCAGGAAAATGAGCAGATTTATGAGGGAGGCCAGAACAGCGGTGGTCCCAGCATCAAAAGGCAATGGACAAGGAGTGAAGCAGGGACAGGCTACAAAGGAGTATAGAAACATTGCCTGGGCATGCAGGGAATGGTATCAGCAAAGTCAAAGCTCAGCTGTAGTTGAGATCTTCAAGGGACATCAAGGACAAGAAAAGCTTCTACTATTGCACTAGTAATAAAGGCTGACCAAGGAAAATGTGTGCCCCATGCTGAGTGGGCTGGGAGAGCAGTGACAACAGAGACAACAAGTCTGGAGCACTCAAAGCTGCCTTTGTTCAGTCTGCACTAATGATGCCTCCCATGCCCTGGGATCAGTGAACACATCCAAGAGGAGCAGCCAACAGTGGACAGGGATAGGGCCAGGGATTAGTTAAGGAAACTTGACCTGTACAATTCCGTGATACCCACCAGGCTGCATCTGAGGGACCTGAGGGAACTGGCCAATGTCCTTTCAAAGCTGCTGTCTCGTAGTCTTGCATTCTGGTTGGGACATTTTGGTCTAAATGGGCTGACAGCCATCTGGTTGGATGATGAGGCTGAGAAGGTGGCTCGTGGTTGCACTTGGCCATGAAGATACTGACATCAGAGTACTGCAGGGATGTGTCATGGCAGCTGTTCTGTCCAGCACCTTTGCCACTGGAGGAGGCAGTGCAGTGCTTGCTTGTAAGATCTACAGATGACACCAATCCCTGGATGGGGAAACCAGTTGATATGCTTGTGAACATGCTGGAGGAATGAACTAACAAAAACTTTATGAAAGTCAACCAAGTCAAATATTCTTCCTTGGGAAGGAGGAGGACTGCCTGCCTGGGAAGCACTGCTGGAAAGGCCCTGGAGGCACTGGTGGACAGTGAGCTGAGTGTGAGCAGGAGGAATGCCTCATCAGCAAAGATGACTAACAGCATCCAGAGCTCTGTGGCCAGGAGCACAGCCAGGAGATTGAGGGACTTGATTACCCTTCTTTGCTCAGTACTTGTTAGCTCAGTGCTAGAGCACTGTGTCCAGTTTTGGAGTCCTGAATTCAAAAAAAGCATTGGCAAACCGGACTGAGGTCAGTGGATGATTGTCAGGTTGATTGAATGACTGGATCAGCACATGGAGAAAGACTGAGACAATTGGCCTTGTTCAGCCTGAAGGGAGGCTCTGAGGGGACCTAACAACAGCAATGGCTTGTCAGCTCCTAAGAGAGGAGGACCAAGAACGTGGATTGCTTTTGCCATTTTACTGGACTGTGTTACTGGCCCTGTGGTAGTGAATCAGAAATCCTCCTCAAACCACACTCTCTTAGGGGTCACAGGGTGACACAGATATGATTTATAAGGAGTGTCAGCCCTTAGCTGTCCTTCTTTGACCACCATGGAAGCCTCAGTGGTAGAGACACTTTTGGCAATAAGTTACAGGCTAAAGTTTCTTAGCAGGGAAACTGTCCTGTAGCTGCCAAGTCAGACTTCAGTCATTGCCACTTAAGATATAAAAATTCTGGTTCTCAACAATACCTGTGAAATGTGTGGGTTATGTCCATCTGCCATAGGTAGTAAAGAGATGGCTAAGGACCAAATTGAGCTTGTCAGATTTGGGGGAATAACAGGTCTTGGATTTTGTTACCTCTCTCAAAGATGGGAATTCTAGGGTAGCCTAATTCTAAAGAAGCTGCCAAATCTCTATTTATTAGTGTTTGGTTGTTTTTTTTTTAATCAAGATAAAAACTGTTTTGTTTGTCTTGCTTAGGCAAGTGAAGAATGCAACTCCAATTGTTCCTGCCTGAAGTACATCCAATTTTATTTATTGGATTTTTTCTGGAACTTGGAGGTGCACAACAATAGGACCTGTGAAAGTTGTGCAGGCCAGCTGTTGTACAAAACAGGTTCAGATTACATCAGCTTGTTCAGCACCTTGACTAGAGTGGCTCTGAATACCTCCAGCTAAGAATGGACACTCCAGAGCATTTTTTGACAGCATGTTCCAAGGTTTTAATACCATCATGTGTTTTGTTTAACAGAGGTGTTTTTTACAAACCAATTCCTTATAGGAGGTGAATTGCCTGTGCTGCAGTGAGCTTCTGTTGCCTCTCACCCCAGTCTCATGCACCTCCAAGGGGAGGCTGGCCCTATCTGTGCTTCACCAGTCCCATATGGCCATCGCACTCTCCCAGGCAATCTCCTTTTCCCTTTTCTTCTCCAGGCTGGAGGAGCTCTTGCAGCTTCTCTTGGCCGGTCTGTGCTCCAGCCCTCAGCATCCTACTGACCCTCTGTGGGGCTCGCTCTGGAGTGTCCCATCTTTGTGGTCCTGTGCCCACCAGTCCAGATCCAGTTTGACCAGCGAGGGAGAGCCTCTTTCCTGGGCTTGATGGCAACGCCTGTGCTAATACAGCCCCTCTTGCAGCTGAGCTTTGCTGTGGCTGCCTGAGCCCACAGACTCCTTCTGCACTTGTTGTGTGTCCATCAGGGCTCCCGAGTCCTCTCCTGCCAACCTGTTTCCCACCCCGCCGATGCCCACCTGTCCCCCTGCACGGTGTCATTCTGTCCCAGCAGCAGAGCTTTTCCTGTGCTGAACTTGACCGTGCTGAAGGGCCCTCCTGCTTCTGTGGCCTGCCAGGGTCTCTGTGCACAGCCCTGCTGCCCTGAGTGACGGGCTCAGGGCCCTGGGAGGCCTGAGGACAGGACTCAGGCAGGAGCAGTGGAGCCAAAGACAACGTGGAGCCTTCTCTGTGGCTTTCAATATAAGTGGCAGAAGCAGACCTAGACTTGGGTTTTTCCTTAGCTTTCCTTCTGCTGCTCATCTTCTTGCAGAAGGCTTCCTCATTGCTTTCCCCAGCCTGCTGGCTGCTGTTGTTGCCTTCCAAGCTGTCGTAATGTGACAGCCATAGAAGCTATCCAAAGATGCTGTTTGTATCCCAGAATTTGTAGTGTTGCAAGTGTTCCTTGGCTTCTGATTCTGTCTCACAAGCCTTGCACATCTGTTTACAGGCAGGTGTGGTGGGGCCCCCACATTGTGCTGCTTCTACAAGAAAATTGTGAGTCTCTCACATGCCATTCCTTCCCCACTGTCCTCACTGCCCCCACTTGCAAGTTGGCCATTTTCTTGTCACCACTGATAAAAAACCTTTGGAAATCAAGGATAAAATGCATAATTTAGTAATATTTGCTTTTTACTAATCTTTAAAAGTTTGAAACCTTTGAATTTTCATAATAGAAAGATAAACAACTCCAGCTCAAGAAAGACACTGTCTTACTAACTTTAATAGAAATCTCTTCCAGTTATCCATGGAATTCTAAGATAATGTATATTTCCTTCAAAACCTTGGCTGACGACATGCTGCCTCTGCTAGGTGCTTTCTGGAGTTTCTTCAGTTAGATAAAGGCCAGAATGGAGAATTTAAGTATTGAAATACTCTTTTTGCATTTATAGTTAGAGCTTCAGTAGAAGAGTGTAGATATGCATGGAGCTATGAACTTTTCAGTTAGGGCAAACCATTCAAGAGAAGAAATTAGGCAGGCTGCACAGATCTTTATAACATATGCACTATCATGCCTCCAAAAGATTATTCCGTTAGTAGGGTGAGAAAGCAAAGGACTGTGAGAGCTGCCAAAACTGACCTGAGTGAGCCTTTGATCTAGCCCCAAATCCCATCATTGCTGTGACCATAACACATCCCTAGAGAAGAATACAAACACAGCAAGTACAATTCTTCTCTCAAATGCTCTCCTGATCTCTGGCCATTTGCAGTTCAAGGAATTTGATGCAGTTTTGTCTTTGGCTGATTTTAAAGTGTTTGTACTTTTTTAACATCTTATATTTAACATCCAGTTTGGTTATAGAAATGGAATAGGAAATGACCCTTTCACTTTCATGTGATAAAAGATGTAAAAGTGTGGAATAAAAATATTTATTGAAGGTTTCTGCTGTTTCTACAAGCTTCCTAGAATTTTCATTAGATCCTGGGTCTAGTACCCATTGAACCAGCTGGAAAGGTTGGATCACCTGTGTTGTGCAGGCTGTATCTTAAGGACTCTGTCGGCCTCTCCCTGCATCACCCTGTGCCCGGGGATTCACCAACTGACTCTGATGGAGCTTGGCATTAAAGGTCTGAAACGACTTTCTCAGTCCATAGTTTTTAATTGACTGCAGCACACCATGATTCATTTCTTCAGGCAAGGAACTGAGGAATCTTTTCATCTGTGCAGAACAGGAACAAAACTTTGGGGTGTTTTGTTGTGTCCAAAGATTTGCAGTCATTGTCTCGCTGCCCTTTCTCTGCAAGGTGTCTGTCAATTCCTTGATGTTTCCAGGGTAATGCTTGCTCTTCATGCTCATGATTCTTTTATTATTCTGCTGATATGAACATTTTGAGGAAGCATAAAAGTAGTTAAAAATATAATGGTTTGGCTAAAGCTGAACAGAGTTTTTGCTCTGTGGTTTCTGAATTTCCAAAGTATCAGTCTTGCTGTAAGTAGAGCAGGTATTCTGCCATCTCAAAACAAACAGAGTAGTTGAAAAAGACATTTATTTGATAATCAGTCTAAATACAGCAGGGAGAAATTGTTCATCTTCAGGCTGGAAAAGAAAATTATTAAGAAAGGGATGACAAAAACCTGTAAAACATGGCAAAGGTGCCTAGGGAATGCCTGCCCACTGCTGCTCCAGCAGTGCAGGGAAATGGCATCAAATGAAACTCACTTGTGGCAGGTTCCAAATGAGCAAAAGGAGCTTCTTCCTCCCACATTGCCTGCTGAGGTTCTGGAACGCTCTGCCTTGGGCTCTTGCTGCCAAAAGGCAGCAACTTTGAAACCTTGTCAGAGACACAATAGTGGGAGAGCCAGCTGATGGCATGACCTCGTGCAATAGGTCTCATGTCCTTCAGGGAACAGGTGCATGCCCAGTGTCTCTCACACAGGTCTTTATGCCTTACACCAGATATAAACTGTAATTGTAACTGTAACTAATTGTGATTCTAAAGCAAAACAGGAATGCCAATTCACTTTTAATTCCTATGGAAATATTATAACAGTTAAATATTTTAGTTAAATAAGTGAAAGCTAGAGTTAATATTGTAGAAATAGAAAAGGTTGTCTAGTAGATCTATTTTAATTACTTACAGTACCTTTTTTAAATGGTTTTCCTGCATGAGTTATTGCAAATTAAGAACCAACATTTTCATTTAAGGGTATACTTACCCATTTCTAAGCTCAGTTCATTAGGGTTTTTTTCCAACCTACTTCATATCCCCTCCTCTGCTAACTTCCATGTAAAAGAGAAAATAAAAAAGGGGATTTATCAGTAGAACTAATGTGGTTAACTAATATATTAAAATACCAGTAAAAGTTGGCAGGATTATAAGTTGACACCTGATATCTGGTCATGTTGAATCTTCAATGTGAAAGTCAATTTCAGCTCAGCCAGGAAGATGTGCTGACAAAGGCTGGCATCCTATGTGGCAGTTCTTACTTCTAATGGGTAACACTTGGTTTTGAAACATGAACACCCACCCTCTTTTAGTCTTGAGAGATGCAGCACTCCTAGTTTTGAACAGGACACATTCACTGTACTTTGGATTGCAGAAAGCAGTGGCTCTCTGGCTGCTGGTAGCTAAGCCTCACTCAGAGAAAACAGGCCTTGTGGGTTCAGGCCTTGTGGGTTCAGGCCTTGTGGGTTCAGGCCTTGTGGATTCAGGCAGGGTCTCCTAGAGTGCATCAGCCTCAGTTCTGTGCTCCCTGTTCCAGACTGTGCCCTGTTGTCCCATGCCACTGTCCCTGCCCCACTGTCTGGGAGCTGCTGCTGGAGGAGAACTCCTCTAGGCACGTCTGTCCAAGGGCTGGGAGTGTGTCAGTACTGCTGTTCTGGAACATGGCAGATTCGTGCTTCCTGTGCTTGGATATTCCTTGCTTCCTTCCAGATCCGGGAGCTGGTTCCTGAGTCCCAGGCCTACATGGATCTCCTGGCCTTTGAGCGCAAACTGGACCAGACCATCATGCGGAAGCGCGTGGATATTCAGGAGGCACTCAAGAGGCCAATGAAGGTATGCTGTGAAAAATTTGTACATTGTGTCAGGGGAGGGAAGCAATTCTTGTAGTAAAGGGTGGGAATACCTTTCCAGGAAAAGTCCCATTAGCAGAAATGCTTTGGAGTGGGTCAGTGAGCAAACTGCTGGGAATCAGCATGCATAGAAAAGTGGTACAGAAAATTCTGTGGCTATTACCAGCTCTAGCTTCTGAAAGTCTTTAATAAGGGGAATAATAGCCTAGGGATAAATAAGGGATAGATAAACACTGGTTTGGGAAGTTTGTATTAAAATGATAAAAAACGAGAAAATAAGAGATTATGGGGGCTGAAGGTATGTGTTATGTTTCCAATTCAAATTTGGTTCAAAAGTGGAACTTGTGAAATAACAGAACATACAAGGGGAAGATTTACTTACAGAAATTATTATTTGTGTCAGAAGAGAATGGATGTCATTTCCTGCATTTTCTATTAGATCAAGTCCAGCACTCGCTGTTCCTCATTTCCCACTGAAATGGTCTTTTTCTAAGTCTATTCATTGGAATCATTGTAAGAGTTTAGATAGGAGGAAACTGGAAGTTATCTAGTTCAACCTTCTGCTAAAAACAGGGTTGTCAAGGCCTTGATGAGTCTTGAAAATCTATAAGGATGGAGGTTTCACAGCCTCATCAGGCAGTCTGTTAACATTTTTGCCCACTCTCATTGTCAAGAATTTCTTTTCATGTCTCATTTAAGTTCTTGTGACTGTATTGGGTAGCTCATACTCTATTCCTCCAATAATTCCCAGAGAATGAAGGGGTTTGTAGCTGTATTTCTGCTGTGATGTAAAGCTATCATTCTTGTCTGTATCAGGGTGATGGGAGTCAGCCCAGCAAAGATCAATATTCTATTGTCTTTGTCATTGTACTGATGACAAAATATGTTAGGCTGATAAAATGTGGAAGGTGATACCTCTTTATGGTTCTTCCAGTTGATGTATGTGGAAAACAAACAAACAAACAAAAAAGTAACAATCAAGTTCCATTAACACCTAGATAGGAAACTGAATTGGGGATGGACTAAATCATGAATTCATTCTTAAAAAGTGTTGTACGTAGTAGATTGTACTCTCAGAAGAAATAATTTGTCTTACCTTCTTGATATGGGTAGAGCACCATTCTTTTAAACTAGCTAGGAATCTTGCCATATTTAAAGGTGATTGAAGACTGACTTGAATTCATAAATCAGCAGGAAGTTATTTATTCTGTGGCAAACTCTTTAACAGGGAATTAACAGGTCCACAAGGTCCTTGCTGTAAGCTGTGCAATGAAGATATTCAGTGTCTGGGACAGGGAAGAGTGTAGGAGGCACAACACTCTACAGAAACTGTAGACAGAAAATTCTGTTTCCATCTAGAGCTCAGCAAACACATTTTAAATATCAGTTACTCAGTTAACATCTAGAGAATGATCAAACTTCTTTTTCAAATTCACATATAGGTGCTCCTAGCATGTAGGTATCAGACCTGTCAAAACAGGGCTAAACCTAGACACACTTGAGTTTTTCTTAATGTTAAGTATTTCCATTTTATTACAGAATTGGTAACAGCAATAGAAGTTATTTCTGCATTTCCATCTCTTATCAAAGCTCTTGTAATTTTGAAACATTTGCCTTAAAACAGTGATTCTCAAACTGGGATTGTAATCCTGGGAGAAATATGAATTTGTCTAAGGTATGTGAAGTTACGTAGGGAATATGCAGGATTTCTCAGAGTTATCAGCTGTAATTGCAGTTACAGTGTTTGTCACAGTGATTGAGCTGTAGTAGAAACAGTCATAGGGAACCACAGATTTATGGTCTAGTGTTGCTCAGGCTGGCTTTTTTTCTCTGTCTGAAGCCGAACTATTCTGGGAAAATTTTAGGGAGAAGTGGTTTAAACATTTTTTTATGAGGACAGTGCATAAAATATGTTTGGCTTGTTGATCCTACTTGGATCTCCTTAGAGCAGTTGTGCTCTTGAACCAGCTGACAGCTGTGGGACGGCTCAGGAAGTGAGGAGACCTGGGGTTTGTGCAGCTGTTGAAGGGGGAAATGGCCTTCCCCACCTGTCAGCTCCTTTGACCACTGTCAGCAGCCCCCTTCAGCTGGCAGCTTCTCCAGTTCAGATCCTGCCTTGGCTGTTTTCTGCAGGTTGGGCACTGCTGTGTCCTCCTCTTCAGCCAGTCCTGCATTCTTGGATTGCATCTGTCATGAGAGTCTCAAAATTCCTTGTCTGCAGAGCAGCATTGCCAAGAGTCCTTGCACTGACTTCATTGGAGACCCACATGGTCAGAATTCCAGAAAGAACTTTTAGGAGGTAGTCAGGCAGACAGGGCTGTTTGACAGATGTAGGCCTGAAGGAAACAGAAACTGTGCACTCAATAGACCAGCAGATGGCATTAAAGAATGAAGTACTGAAAATCTTTGCAGCTCTAAGGCCATGGTGGACTTTGGGATTTATTTGGCTAAGTACAGACACAGCCCTTTTGTTCATTGATGTGTGAGCGAGTCACTCCTGGCTCCTGCCATAGTTGAGAGATTAAGCTGGTGTAGGCAATGGTGTTCAGGACACAATTCTTCTCATACTGAAGTGGATGTTTAAAAGAATATAGATAAATAACGCCCTAAAAATGCCTCTTTCTCTCCATTGTGTAAGCCTGAGATAGACAGTTGTGACCATAAACGTAATTTTAAGACTGAGATTATTTTCATCCCAAAGCTTGAACCAGGGTCTCCTGACTGGAAGAGGGAGTGACCCATGTCACAGGCAAGGCTCCTGCTCCAAGTCCTGGCACCACGGACAGTGCTTTCCTCTCACCCAAACCAGAGACTGTCATCCAGGGACTCCTTTGCAGTGAACTGGTGTGAGACATTCAGTTTACCAGATATGTGTATAGTTGCAGTTTCCAAACTAAATGATTCCTGCTTCCAGGTTCTCCATTTTTAGATGAAAAACAAGCAGTAGCATCAGAATACTGTCATAGTGTCTCTCTCTCTAGTTTCATGAATTGAGATGCTTTTTTCCCCACTTTCAGGTTTTAAGATGACTGAGGAATTGATATCTGATTGTTGCCAGAAGGCAATTTGGATTTTTTCTGAAACACTTGTCTTGTGGCATAATTTTATGTGTTCTGTTGTTTGCATTATGAGATAAGGACTTTAATCAGTCAATGTTTTAAATATGTCTTTCAGGTTCTTTAATGTTCTCTTTTCTCAGGTGAAAAATTCATTCCTCCCAATCACTGCAGAAAAAGAATTTTTCAGTGCACCTGGCTTCTTATTACCTGTCACTATACAACACCTCGTTCTCTCCTGAGAAAGTACAATGTACAACTACAAAATAAGCTGATTTTGTAGACTGTTGTGCATACTAATTTCCACTTTATTCCTCTGTAGCATTTACTTCACTTTTCTTTGAGTTTTGTTGTTGTTGTTTAAGCTTTTATAGAACTGTCTACAAGTGTTTTTCATGTTTCTCGGTGCAATATTGAACTCAGTAAATATTGTCTCATTCCTTTTATTATTCATGATACTTGTGTAGTCTACCAAGTCACTGGTTTTTCTGCTTTGGGTTGGCCATTTTTAAGTTCTTGTCCGTTTTTTAAGGAGTTACCTAACTAACTTTGTTTCCTCTACAAATTTTGACGTCTGATGCTGCTGCTCTGTGTGAGATGCCTCTATATTCCAGCTCTGATATGGACACTCTTTGTTTAATTTGGGTCTTTTATAATGAACAGACAATGGTCATAGTTTTTTCTGTCTCCTGATTTGTAGTTTCCATGCTACCAGTGTTAATTTTGCTTCCTAAAAAGTTTTTTTGTGTGTGAGACCAGGAAACAGTTACTCTTGAGGTAAAGGGAGCTTGTTAGGTTTTCAATACTAATGGAAACTGCCGGGGAAAAAAAGTAACACTGTAAACCAGGGGAAGTTTCCTGAAGGTTTTGACAGATTTCCAGCATTTCACCCATTTACTTGAACTTAAAGCTGTATTGATTTGTGTGAGGATGACATCAGAGAACTTGGAGAGAGAGCAGGCTGTGGGTGTGCTACTCCACCATTCTTGTCAGCCTCCCATTTAAATCTGTTTGATTTCACAGGAGCTCTCCCAGCAGTTGTGCTGAGACCTTTGCAGGAGTTCACTGCTGAAATGACCACTCATCTGTTACATATGATTACTTTTTTCCTTTTTGTTTTCTCAAGGAGAAATTGTAAGTGAAACACGATGGGTTTAGGGGAAGACTTTTCATTTTAATATGACTGCTATTTAAAATTCCTTTTGGTGAAGCCAAGTCAAAGATCTGTATCTTACTCTTAGAGACCAAGGAGATCAAGCATTTACTGATTTTTGGACAAGAGGTGGTTTAATTCACAATGTTGATCAAGTCTCTGTGAAGTTTCCCCTGCTTAGCTTTGCCTTTTTGGGTGGTAAAGTTCTGGTGTGTCTGAAGAGATGAAGTGTGATGCTTTCCTTTTGCTCCCAGCTACTGAGAATCCTTTGGTTGCTTGCTCTTCTGTTCTCTGAGAATTCTTCTTACATTGCTTTATTGGCATTAACTGGACAACTGTAGCCTTTTTACCATTGTATTATACATAGGTATTGGAGATTAGAGTCCAAAGCAATTATTGGTAATAATCTTTTCTGGAATCCATGCATCAGACTTAATAGCTGGGTTTTCCACATGGTGCATGGAAGGGGGAGCGCTGAGAAATTACATAGCCATAAGCCACTACAGTGACTGGGAAACTTCAGGTGATCTGTAAAAATGACAATGTATAGGCATGATTGTATCTCTGACAGACTGGGTTAGGGATGAAGGAGCTGCCTTCCTTCACTCAGGTCTCCCAGCAAGCTGCAGCGTTTGCTGAGGGTGAAGGTGGGTGGGTGAAGAGGAGGGTAAGGCAGCCAGTGTGTGTGTGTGTGTCGGTGAGTTCAGGTGTGTCTGCAGGAGGATTATCACCAGATACTGCATGATGGTAGAATGCAGATGGGCAGAGATGTGCCTGGCTGGTAGTTTGCAGCATGAGCTGTATTTGTGACTGCCATCTACAAATCTGAACTGATGAAAGACATTTGTGTTGCAATGGAGTTGCAGCTGAATTTTAGCAATCGCTAGGATGAAGCCTAAAAGGACGTCATACCATGCTTTTCTCACAATGATTTCTCAAATATCTAATCCAGAAGTACAGGATGTATCGCTTCTCAGGCTTGGCAACCTCCTGTCTTCCTTCATTTACAGTGAATTTCAGCATGTTTCTATAGCCAAAAGTTTTTGAAAGGAATTTTCAGATTCAGCTCTTTAATGTATTTTTGTACATGTAACAGAATCTTAAATTCTAATACAACCAGTGCAACTGCACAAAACGTGCAGTTTTAATTCCCTATTAAATGTGTAATTATCACCTTTCCTGCCGCCTCCTCAGATCCTGAACTTAAACTGGTATGTACTTTTCCCTTGTCTGTGTGCATAACAGCAAAAGCGGAAGCTGAGACTTTACATCTCCAACACTTTTAATCCTGCAAAATCAGACGCTGATGACTCCGATGGCAGCATTGCCTCGTGGGAGCTGCGCGTGGAGGGGAAGCTCTTGGATGATGTATGACCTATCTCTGCTTCACTGGGGCTGGCAGGAGGCTAAAGATTTCCTTGGGGGTGGTAGGTTTTACTGGGGACATCAGCTGAGACAAGACACGTCTGAATGGCAGTGCTGGCTCATCGCTGCTGGGAAGGGACTGTGCCCAACCGAAGTGAGGGATGAGGCCCCAGTGAGATGTTGGGGAGTGCAGCAGAAAATGAGGCAGACATAAGGACAGGACAGGTAGGAGGAAGTGGAGAGAAGAGGGCTGAGATTAATCCCTTTTAAAGAGATGGCAAGGTTCAGGTTACAACAGGTGTGATAATTCTGGCCTGCAGTAGGCATTGTATCTTGTGAAGAGTGGGAATACAAGATGAAGGCAGTACTTCATATTCTTAGGGGGTACAACATGATGTATGAATGGTGAGAGCAAGGGTGGAAGAAACATTTTACTGTTATGAAGTCCTCAGAAACCTCCATGGTGGATTTAGCTGTCCTTGGGGAAAGCTGGACTTTCCTAGTAAAGGCGTCATCTATTTGAATAGACTTCACAAGTATTTATAGGCTAAACAGATGAAGAACATGCATGCATGGAGAGGGCAAGGCTTTCAATCTGTCTGGAGGGAACTGTACATGAATCAGTCTTGCTGGAGGAGGAAGTGGTGACAAAGTGCAGCATCTGGGGATTGAAGTTAGACAAATTCAGTTTAGAAGTTAGAGCATATATTTCAATAAAGAAAAAGAGTCTTTGTTGGAACAACATAGCCTTTCAATTACCAGCATTTTTAAATAAAATATTATCTGCATTAAATACAAAGAAATAAATTGGAATCATGTGGCCTGTATTCTGTGGAGAGTCAAATTAGGTAATCATAGACCTGCTGGTTTTTAATATAGACAGTATGAGCTGTGCAGTAAACAACAAGTACTGATAATTAAATGAAAATTAAAAAAAAAAAAGGAAGTGGTTTTGCTTAGTGTATGACCAGTCTGCAAAATTTACTGTAATCTGATAAATCAGACCAAGAAATTAGCATTCACAAAAAACCCAGGCTGTTAAAAAGAAAGGTATACAGAGGACTTAGGATCATAGAATGGTTTGGGTTGGAAGGGATTTTCAAGACCATCTCATTCCATCCCACTGCCCTGGACAGGGACACCTTCCACTACCTTGTGTTGCTCAAAGCCCCATCCAACCTGGCCTGCAACACTTCCAGGGGCAGGGCAGCCACAGCTTCTGTGGGCAACCTGTGCCAGGGCCTCACCATCTCCTGAGTAAAAAATGTTTTTCTTAAGACCAGTCCAAACCTACAGTTTTTCATTAAAACCATTGCCCCTCACCCTGTCAGTGCAGATCTTGGTAAAAAGTCTCCCTTGATCTTTCTTACCAGCCCACTTTAAGTGCTCCCTGGAACCTGTGTTTCTGTGGGCTAAACAACCCCAGCTCTCTCAGCCTGTCCTTACAGGAGAGGTGCTCCAGCCCTGAGATAATTTTCATGGCTGTTCTCTGGACCTTTCTCATGGATGCCCTGTTCACCTTACAAGCCAGTCCTTTTCAAGAACATGAAGAGTCAAGGAAATCTTCCCTAAAGTGTTCCATTACTGCTGAGGTTTTTGCATCTTATCCTGTGTTTGTCAGAGGAAGAGCTCCATTAGATTGATCACACTTGTGGTTTACATGGGATTTAATGTTCAAGACAGAAAGACTGAGAAGAAAGTCTAGGACACAAGCTAATAAATGCAGCCTTATACATGTCTGGTTCTTCTGCTTGTACAGCTCAGCAAACAGAAACGGAAGTTTTCATCTTTTTTTAAGAGTTTGGTTATTGAACTGGACAAAGATCTTTATGGACCTGACAATCATCTTGTGGAGGTGAGAAGGCTGTGCACCCTTTGCATACAAACCAGTTACTAGCACACATAAACACCTCGTGCCTCTTGACTCCCTTGTTTAAGGGACCTTGCATTCCTTATCTTATTTAAGGTATTTTCAAAGTTTTCAAAATTCCATTCTTCTTAAGAATGTTTGCTAAAGAAATCTGCTCTAAAAACCTAGGTGATTTAGTGATGCAGTGCACATCTTAGAACAGAATGTATGAAAAGATTAAAATACTGTGCACATTTCTCCTAACAAGTAAAGTATGTTAACAGCAAAGCAGATTCTGCACTAGAGCTGAATTGAAATTATTGTGGGGAGGGGGCGGGGGGTGTCATGGTTTGGTTTTGTTGTTGTTGAGTTTCTTTTTTAGATTGTCAGATCTTTAGAAAGCTTGTACTTGTCTGATTCTGGCATGGTGTACTGCACAAGATGTAATGGACATCAGTGGGAAAAAAACCCAACAATTTTGCTTTTCCCTTTGTTAGTGGCACAGGACTCCCACGACCCAGGAAACGGATGGCTTCCAGGTGAAGAGACCTGGGGATGTCAGCGTGCGATGCACATTACTGCTCATGCTGGACTACCAGGTCAGTGCAGTGCCTTCAGCCTGGAATGTAACAACCACTGGGACCTAGTGCAACAGAGCAAATTCATCTCGTCACACACCTCAGAACCCAATATCCTTGTACTTGCAATGTCACATGGTGCACTGAAGTTAGAATGATACCAAACGGATGGATTAGTTAAAATTTAAAGGGGACAAATCAAGCGAGTTTTTAATATAGTCTAGCAAAATATTGGTCTTGGCATTATGATAATTAGTATTTTTATTGCCCACCTGCAGATAAAATATGCATTTCCTCCTCTAGCTTCTTAGAGAATAGTCAGATAAGTTGCACACAAGTTAGGTGTGTGGTTCTTTAAAAAAATTCAGAGGAGAAGCTTTTGCTAGCAGTACCTGAATTAGCTGTGTAGCTGTGGCAGTCCAGGCAGTCCATCCTTACCTTGGCAGTCTTACAAACGAAGAATACTGCAGTTGTGGAACTCACTAATCTGAAACCATCCCTGGAAGAAGTGTTGCTGTCTTAAGGAAACTGTTAAGAGTGCACTGCTGTGAGTAGATGGGCTCCCCCTTTTCAATGGCAGTTCAGGCTCTGATGCATTTTCATGGTATAACTTTAAGAACTTGTTCTCTACCACCTTCTTTTGCCTCCAGGCAAATAGCATCTATTCAGGATATAGACACTCCATTTTATGTTAACAGAGAGAAAATTTTATTAATTTTAGGGAGCATATGGGCTAACTGAAATACTGATATAGGCAGCGAGAATTTTTACTATTAAGACAATATAAAGATGTTTGTTATGCTCAGCATTATTATAAATTTATGCTTTAAAATAGATGTTCTGTTATCCTGAGGTCTTGATTTGTTATAAAGCTAGCTTTGGGTGACCTGCCACCCTTCAGAGTAATCCTTGTTTAATAATGTTGTGAATACTAAACCTGAGTATGAGTACACACTTGAAGAAGCATCACATTCCAAATTCTCCAAGGAATCTATGGTACGAGAGATGGAGAACAGGAAAGTTGAATTGTATCACTGAGATCAGGAAAAGAGAGAAAATCCTTTGACTTGTGGTTGGGTAAATGTTTTGTTGTGCAGCAGAATGGTGGGGACATGCCTGAACAAATAGAGTTCCAAGACAGTGTGTGATGTGAGACAGCAGTTTTTAGCAAGTGTGCCTTCCTTCTCTCTCTCTGTGGTCAACTTCCAGTAGTTCAGAGGAAGGGCTGCTCTTTTTCTTCACTTATTCCCAAAAGTTAAACTTTGCAGCAGTGTTGAAAGGGAAAATTCTTCCTGAGTCTTTGTGCAAGTTTTATTATTTGAAGCATGTGCTACAGGTAATCTATGTGCACAGCACAGGTACAAGGTCCCTCTTCCAGAGCACCAATGGTGGGACATAGAAATACAAACTTACATTTTTGCAATCTCTGCCACTGAATGGGATGCTTCTCCTGAGGAACAGAGTCCCCCAAGAATTAAAACTGAAACTTCATACTTGTGTGTCTGTCTGCTTTCCCCTGTGTTGCCCTCCTTGGCTTTCCGTTCCAGCCCCCCCAGTTTAAGCTGGACCCGCGGTTGGCCCGCCTGCTGGGGATCCACACGCAGACACGCTCGGCCATCATCCAGGCTCTCTGGCAGTACATCAAAACCAACAAGCTGCAAGACTCCCACGACAAGGAATACATTAACTGTGACAAGTACTTCCAGCAGGTAACTCCTTTTTTTGGACACAGTAGGTCTTGAGAAGCAAACTGTAACATCCAGCCACAAATTTGGGACGAATGAAAATGGCTGATTTTTATTTTCCCTTATTGATTTGCAGTATCCTCAGTACCAAATGGCTTTGGCAGCCACTACAAATAATATCATTAACACTCTCTCCGTGTGCCAGTGTTGTCAAAACCCCTTACATCTGGTGGTTCAGCATTCCCACAAAAGTTGTGGCCTTTCCAGCAAGGAGGACTTCTGTATTGATTTGATGGGGTTTTTTCCTCCATTGTTTCATTTTATACTAAGAAACACAAAATAATCTGCTGATTCTGATTTTTCAAATCATATGTAGACCTGTTTTCTTCCTTTCTCTTTCCCTGTTTATGAAGGAAGAAGATAAGGAAGATATAATTAGAAAAGCTGTTTTTTCTTAAATCTTCTTCAGATAATGAAATACCCTTAATGATCTGCATGATGTTTTGAAAGTAACATGTTAAGGCTTTTTCTTTCACAATGACCTCTAGAATTAACCAAGAAGGCCACTTAAAAGCAGCTCCAATCTCTCTGTAAATATGATTATGGAGTTTCTTTTGAAAGGTGATGTTAACTGAGCTCTCACTGTCTTACCTGGCTCATATGACTTATTTTGAAAGGAATTGAGAGTAGGGTTTGTGACATACTTCTGTGTAAGGAAAGTGCTGGCAGTTACAATGAATGCATAATGTTTTAGCAAGCAGTGAAAGTAAATGTTGTGGTGAAACTTGTGTCTTGGTTTTCTTTTTATTTTCTGTTATTAATTTGCCCTACAACAGTTCAAAGTAGCCAATGCTTGGTGTAAACTTGAAGACACCTTTGCGCATTTGAAAATACAAAATGCAGCACAATAATTGTGAGATTCATGGGTATTTTTAGGAATATAGAACCAAAGTGATCAGGATTATATAGTCACTCGTTTGTTTGCGTTTTGTTTTTTTTGAGAATTATAGCATACAGTCTTCTTCACAAATAGTAAAAACTCCATATTAAAACTATGTAAGAATTTTTGGAAAAATGACAGTTCTGCTAGTTCTCTTGGTTAGATTATTTGATTTCCATTCTTTATTTATCTATAGCCAATTTAGACTGAGTTTTGTTTCTGCCCATCCAAAGAGGAAATGGGAAGGGGCAAGGTGAAAAACATTTGAAAAGTCATGAGCAGAAGGACAAAGGTGAAAAAGGAGTAATTCTTTATATTTTGGTCAATAATTACAGTCCATCAACTAAAACTGGCAGGTAGCAAATTGAAAACAAACAAAAGGACTCAAGCATACTTAAACTTCAAAACTCCTTGCAATAGAACCTTGCAAATGCTAAAAGTGACAAACCAATGGATGAAAAATCTTGGGCTGTTTTAGATAGAAAGCTGTGAAAGTTGGGAGAGGATTTTTTGGGGGAAGAACCCCACTGTATGTTTCTCCTGTTCTTACATTTTTCCTTTAGTATCCACTTTTGGCCACTACCAAGGGCAGGATAGTACAGTAGATTTGCAGCAGATCCTTTGTGTGACCTTCTACAGATGTACACATCTTATTTTTAGAAAGCGGGAGGGCCTTACCCATTTTATTTAATTTGACTTTCAGTTTAAGAACTTAGAATAAGAACTTGTTGGAACTATCTTACTCGTGCATCTCATTAGACACTTACTTGCTCTTAGGTCTCCTTTGTCTTAGGACTCTGCAGGGATGCTATGACACCTGACAATTGTCTTCTCATCCTCAAGATGAGTCAAGTGAGAGAGTTGGGAAGTAGCTGATTCTTTTCTAGAAGACTGAATCTCACACCCTGCAAGATCTGGCTAATCTGGAATAGTTTCATAAGAATTCAGTGCTTGCACAGATTCAAATCATAAATGGGATTGTTTTGAGTATTTCTGTTTTCCTTAGGTCTCTGGCAAAATTGTCCTAATTAGCCGATCTTGCTTTCAAAACTGACACTACTACTTAGGAATCTGAATCCCCTTACAATAAATGAAATATTTCATGATTAAGGGTGGGGTTTTTTTTTTTACTTTGATACTCTCAGGTTGAGAGATGGAGGTCAAAGGAATTGGGTTAGTAATGCCTTTAGTAATGCCTTAGTAATGCCAGTCTGATAATATTCTGTAGATTCTATAGTTTTAGCCACATAACTCCTGGAGAGAAGAGCGTTATCCTGGCTGGAGGTGTGTGTATCACTCAGGGGATCAGTACATAATGCACAAGTGTCTCTGTCGTTCCCCTTGAGATTCTGGTCTTCTCATTTGGTGTGCCAGCTTTTCTGAGAGTTGTTTTTGTTGGATTTTTTTTTTTTTTTTGTGGTTATGTCTAAGGGCACAAGACAGTACAGACTAAAAAATTGTCACTGAACGAGTTACCTGACCCAGCAGGATCACTGTAGCCAGAGAGGCTTTCAGAGCCTAACTTGGCTTAGACCACTAACAGGAGTTAGGCATTTCCTAAAGTTTCTCACATTAGGCAGGAATGTGAGAAGCTGTAGGAAAATTCCACCCACCCTTAGTTTCCAGCCTCCCATTCTCCTCTCACTAATGCCTGTCCTTGATCCTTTTTCCTTTCCTAAAGCTCTTGTCACTAGGGAATGCATCCGTGCTAGGAGTTTGACATGAGTGTTGAGCTAGTGGTGGCAGCAGATGGGATGGAGCTTGGTGTGGAGAGATTTTGGATGGGAGTTCCACAGTCATCTCTATCAAGTGTCAGAATTCAGAACTCAAGTAAGGAGTGAGCTGCAGACTCAGTAGGTTTTGTTACTTTCTTGTTCTTCAGAAACTAGCTGGCTGAATTCCTGGATGCAGTCAAGTCCAACACAGATTTTAGGGTTGATGAAGACGAATCCTTTTCTGTTTAAAAACAGTGTATACATCAACAGGGAGATTTGAAATCCACTGTATTACAAGCAAAAGCAAGAAAAAAGGCACAAAGGTATTTCAAAAGTAATAAAACCTTGCAAATGGTTCCTAGAGCTGGCTTCCAGGTATTTCTGCTGCCAAATTCACTCACTTGAGAAAACTGTGAATTTCAAAAGATACCCTATCTGAGGAACCAGAGCATCTGGCTTTATATGTCTATTCCACAACCTGAGAGTCCTTTATTTTCAACCCTGCCTGCATCCTTTGTCTCTGGAGCTGCAAAGGTTGTTTGTTTTTATAGATCTATTACTATGAATATAGTGTATATATGGTGTATCTCTTCTGTCAGGTGAAAATACAGTTTCTCTAAGAGGCATTTGCATCTGCATAGGCCTGAACATTTTTACAAATGCCTCCACATAAGGGCACATTTTAAGGCAAATGTTAATATATAGAAAGTTCAGGTTTGGTTTTTTTAAGGTCAATTTAAATGGAGAATCTTTACAGAAAAGTCTGTTTGCCTGTTCAAAGCATTAAAAATCACAGTAGGAAGCAAATGCTGTAATAATTATATTTCTGAAAACTCCGGGTGTAAAGAGTGTTGTTTCTGTATTCATGGCAATGCACTGCAATTGCTTACAGAAAATTTCCAAATTCTACAGCTTTTAGCCCTTTCTAGAATATTTATGGTTTTTTTTTTTTTTCCCTGAATTCAGCAGAAATTCATGGTGTGATTTTCAGGGTTGTGCTGTGCAGAGCCAGGAGTTGAACTCAATGACCCTTGTGAGTCCCTTCCCACCCAGGATATCCTATGAGTCTGTGATTCTATTTAGCTTCAGGACCATATTAAAGAGAAAGTAACCATAAACCGTTGTTTGGAAAGGGGTGGATCCCTCCCAAGAGGCTATTCAGGCTCTGGTTAAAAATAAATAATATCACATTGACTTTATTTTTCCATAATCCTAAAAAACCCACAAATTGCAAATGGTATTAAAATCCAGAAATGTTTTCTTGTATTTTTCTTTAGCACAAAATATTGCAGGAAACATTCCTTGGGTGAAAAAAAGGTAAACTGTTTTTGTTTTTTCTCTGGTAAAAAAATACAATCATTTTCTTTACAATTTGCTGCTGTAAACCCTCAGTAAGAGAGGGAGTATTTGCTTCTCTCCCAACATTGATACAGTTGATCCTTGTTGCAGTAAAATGTCCTGTTCCCTCCAGCAGCTAAACCAAAAGTGAGACACCTGAAGTTGTCATTACCCAATGGATATCTGCAAGCTCAGGGGAAAGCACAGAGAGAGAAGTGACCAAAAATTTAATCTGTGCAAGGAACCTGAATTGCAGCTTTTAATTGCAGCTTCTGCAATTGCCTCAGTTCCTCATGAGCTTCAGATTTCTTACTTTCTCATTTAACTGCAAGATAGGCTTTGGACAGACAATGTTTGTTGTTTATTGTGTTCCAGATCTTTGACTGCCCACGGCTAAAGTTTTCTGAAATTCCTCAGAGACTCACTAACCTACTGCTGCCACCAGACCCGATAGTGATAAACCACATCATCAGGTAAGCTGGGTGGTCAGCTCAGCACTGTCATGTGCAAAACACTCAATAGATAAGGTACAGAAACAGCTCTAGGGACCAGAATCCTGTTTTATAACTTCCAGGTGAATACCTTGGACTTCCTTGTGTGTTTGTGCTATGTGTCTTCTAGTTTGTATAATTCTGAATTATTTTCACTAGGGCAGCACCAATTTTCTAGGAGTATGAAAATCAGCTTTTATATTTACTAGAATACCATTGAGAGAGTTGGTTGGGCTTTTTTCCTAAGGGGAGAGGAATGAAAGTTTGAACCCACAAAAAGAGATAAAAAAGAAATTGAAATGAGGTATTGTGCATCATGGGCAGTCATTCTAATCACCAATATATTGTGTAAGATGTACAACAGCATTACAATTTCAAACGTAGAGCCAGTCCATGCATGCTTTGTTGGGACTGGGTCAGCTCTTTGACTGTTAGTTTATCCTGAGAATGCCAAGGAGTCAAGAGATCTCCAGAGATTAACAAAGAATGTCTGGATTCAGAGGAGGTCATTGTGACCAAGATACTGAGTTCTCATATCCTTGTCAAAACAGATGTCTTTGTGGCATAGCACATGAAATACAACATTCAGGTCTCTAGGGCTCTTCCAGCCTTATTTAAGTGACAGCTGTGTACGTGGAGGAGGGGGATAAAGAGACTTCTGGGGATTGCAACTTTACTGTTCAGATATTTCAGTGCTTTCCAAGTTTCTTTGTGGTCAAGGTCAAAACTCTGATTCTGGGTGTTTAAACATTATTATTACTTAAGTTACTGATTTGATTTCCTACAGAATATATACAATATATTTTTAAGCAAATGTTTCTGAATTTGCTTAAAATTGTGCTCTTTATTTTAAATTTGTAACATATGTGATAAGAAGTTTAAATATTACTTAGGCTATGAAAATAAAATTTGCTTTTTGATTCATTTGAATATATCAAACAGAGGAATGAAAAAGCAGCTTGGTGGCCGTGCAGATTGAGAACCATGTGTGTACTGGCATTGGGCACAACTCAGTGACCTGTCTGATGGACCACAAAAAAGCTGAGGTCCTCAGAGATAGATGGTCCATGCTTAGAGAAAAATGACAAGGAAGCGTTGATTATGTTTCCAGGAGCAGAGAGGTGACAAAAAAAGTACTGGAGGAAGTGGTTTTTGTCAGGTACCAGCTAAAGAACAGGTGTGTGTCACAAAGCTACAGCTTTGTGTCTAGCAGCATTCTCTGATACACTGTGTGCCCTACACAGCACCTGACAACCTTAAATAGTACTGATATAATGGTGTGGAAAAAGAATTATTAATTTCCTGGGAACAGGCAGTACTTCTGCAGTGAAGTCTTTCCAGTGTCGGGCTAAGCTAAAATAAATCTGGAAGTCTGTCACTGAATTTAAAGAAAGTAAGTAATTTTTAGACTCATAAAGCCACAGAATAATTTACAGTAGAAGGGTTTGCTGGTGGTCATTGAGAGCTCCCCTGTCCAAACTCAAATCAGGTTCAAAGTCTGTCCAGGATACTGAAAGGACTGGTCCAACCAAGCTTAAACCAGGGTCTCACAAATGCTCTGCCCTGTCCCCCTGCATCAGTTTTTTGGAGTGAATGTAGTCAGCCACTGCCTGTCCTGGTTTAATCCAATCTTCAGCTCAGACTCCCCATCTGCTCATTCTCTCTCCAGCAGGTCAGGGGGAAGCGTTGAAAAGGTAAAAGGGAGAGAAGGACAGTACAACAAATGGTGATGGTGATGAACAAAATCCAACACTATAAGCAATACAGATGAGAACTGTTGCTCTCCACCAAGTGACTGATGCCCAGTGACACCCTGAGCAGTGAACACCTTCCCCAGTTTACTGCTCAGGATGGGGCCTCATGGTTTGGAAGATCCCTTTGGTCAGTGGGGTCAGCTGTCCCAGCTGTGTTGCTTCCCAGCTCCTTGTGTACCTCCAGCCTCTGTGCTGGTGGGCAGTGTGAGGAGCTGAAAAGATCTCAACACTGTAAGCAATGATCAGCAATAACGAAAACGTCTCTGTGTGACCAACTGTTTTCAAATGCACAACACAGCCCCATACCAGCTACTATGGAGAAAATTAATTCTATCCCAGCCAAAACCAGCACATTACTACAGGGAATTTTTCATCACTAAGTGATCATAGATATATGTGCTCTTAATTCAGATAAATCCTCAGGCCTGCCTTTTACAGGAAGATCAAGTAGATCACAATTATTCATCCTAGTTTCAGAGGATATGCACAAAGACAAAAATGTGAAGTATTCTAAACTCATTCTAGAAATTATAATAGTATTGTAGAACCATTCTCTGAGCACCAACAACCTTCCTTTTTCAAGAAAAGAGAAGAAACAATATAGTGAGGTTGAAGTGGACATAAAGTAGACATGAACAAAAAGTCTCTGATCTTGACAAATATTTTAAATACTAGGGAGATTCAAACATGCAGAATGCAATTAAAAGTATAGATTCTGTAATGGTTTCTGATCCCTACAATACTGAATACATCAAATTTAAAACTGGTAGAAGTCAAATCTTGCCTGAGCTCAAGCTAGAAGTGGAGATTTTCTTGAGTTGCACTTCTAATTGCAGCTGACACACCTGAAGTCAGAAGTAAAAGCAATAACCTCTGTGGGATTTCCATTTCTGCAGAGGTGAGACATCTTCCACGCTATTGAAGAACACAAGCAGACTGCAGAGCATAGCTCTCCAATGTTCTTCTAGTACAAACAGGTTATCTCTGGCTTCCCCTTTTTGACTACCGTCATGATTTTTTACCAATTCCTTATAGGGTGTGAATTGCCTGTGCTGCAGTGAGCTTCTGTTGCCTCTCACCCCAGTCTCATGCACCTCCAAGGGGAGGCTGGCCCTATCTGTGCTTCACCAGTCCCATATGGCCATCGCACTCTCCCAGGCAATCTCCTTTTCCCTTTTCTTCTCCAGGCTGGAGGAGCTCTTGCAGCTTCTCTTGGCCGGTCTGTGCTCCAGCCCTCAGCATCCTACTGACCCTCTGTGGGGCTCGCTCTGGAGTGTCCCATCTTTGTGGTCCTGTGCCCACCAGTCCAGATCCAGTTTGACCAGCGAGGGAGAGCCTCTTTCCTGGGCTTGATGGCAACGCCTGTGCTAATAGAGCCCCTCTTGCAGCTGAGCTTTGCTGTGGCTGCCTGAGCCCACAGACTCCTTCTGCACTTGTTGTGTGTCCATCAGGGCTCCCGAGTCCTCTCCTGCCAACCTGTTTCCCACCCCGCCGATGCCCACCTGTCCCCCTGCACGGTGTCATTCTGTCCCAGCAGCAGAGCTTTTCCTGTGCTGAACTTGACCGTGCTGAGGGGCCCTCCTGCTTCTGTGGCCTGCCAGGGTCTGTGCACAGCCCTGCTGCCCTGAGTGACGGGCTCAGGGCCCTGGGAGGCCTGAGGACAGGACTCAGGCAGGAGCAGTGGAGCCAAAGACACCGTGGAGCCTTTTCTGTGGCTTTCGACATGAGTGGCAGAGGCAGACCTAGACCTGGGTTTTTCCTTAGCTTTCCTTCTGCTGCTCATCTTCTTGCAGATGGCCACAGCATCACAGAGTCTCAGAATGTTTGAGGTTGGAAGGGACCTCTGGAAATCATCTGGTCAAATGCCCTCAGGCAGAGCCACCTGTAGCAGGTTGGCCACAGCCATGTCCAGGTGGCTTTGAAGCATCTCCAACATGGGAGACTCTGGGCTGGGGGAACAGGAGATGGGCTTTGAGGGTCTTACTGCAACTTGTGCTATTGCTTGGTCACCCTTACAGTAAAAACGTGTTTCTGGTGTTCAGATGGAACCTCCTGTGGTTCAGTTTGCACCAACTGCCTCTTGTCCTGTCACTGGGTACCACTGAAATGATCCTGGCTCTATCTTTAAATCTTCCTTCAAGTTTTGGTAAGTTCCCTCTGCACCAGCCTTGTGTTTTCTAGGCTGAATAGTCCCAGACCTCTCAGCCTTTCCTCAACTGTGAGGTGCTCTAATGCCTTGATCATCTTCATGGACCTTTGCAAAATTCTCCAGTAGCTCCAGATATCTCTTGCACTGGGAAGCCCAGCACTGAACACAGCACTTGAGGTGTGTCCTCATCAGTCTTGAGAATAGAGAAGGATCACCTTCTTCAGCTGCTTACAACACTCCTAATGCCATTTCATCCCTGGAAGTTCTTCTGCTCCCACAAGTCTGTCAAGCTCAATTAGATCCTGAGCAATTTTTTTTACTACCTACTGCAGATGCACACAACCCACACATTTTACAGGTAGGGTTGAGAAGCCAGCATTTTTATATTGCAAATGACAGTGACTGAAGTCTGATTTACCAGCTACTGCACTGGATAGTGTTTTCTTGTTAAAAAACTTTAGTCTAACAATAAAGTAATGTTAAGTCGAAACGCTGGCAAATTAAATATAAATTTAGGACAGGACAAGCCAAAGAATGATACTGATATTTAGTGTGACAGATCTCAGGAGGATGTTAGAAATTAAATTTGATGGTCCGGGCAAAAGCTCCAGCTCAAAAGTCTTTGAAATCTGACCAACAAAAGATGAGAGAATATACTAGAATATGAAAATATATAAAGATACCCTGTTCTTAAACTTTTTTCACAGCATCTGCAACAGGCTTTATTGAAGAGTGAATTCTGGGCTGGATGGAAATCCATTCTGATTCATTATGGCAGTTCTCATGATCTTGTGTTATACTCTCCATAGTGTTGACCCCAACGATCAGAAGAAGACGGCTTGTTATGACATAGATGTAGAAGTTGAAGACCCATTAAAGGGCCAGATGAGTAGTTTTCTTCTCTCAACAGCTAACCAACAGGAGATAACAGCATTGGATAACAAGGTATTAGCCCAAGAGTAAAGTATCCCATGGTGCATGTACTCATTGTGTAGCTTCACATGTGTTTGGTGTCATGCGTCACAGACAGTAATGTTGTGAGACAGGAACTTGTTAAGGGCATGTGCTTTCAAGGGATGAATCAGCCAAATGCAGTGGGAATACATCAGGGTGAATGGCATTCCCACTTGGGATTTGATCTAAGGCCTGACGTCGTTGTTGAGGTGATAGAGTTTCATGGGTAGTGTACTGAGTTCCCTGACACTTGAGAACCACCTGAACTGTATGACTAACTTTTTATTGAGAGGTCGTGATATCTTGCTAAATTGCTAAGCCAAAGCTAGGAGAATTTCACAGTCAGGTGTGTTTTTTGTATTCATAACTGCAGAATGGCTCTCTGCATTAGGTGGAAATATGAAACATGCATGGCAGGAAGATCACTTGGAGCACTTTGGCAGTTTTAAGTGTTAGTGGGAGAGGATCATGTGCACTTCAAATTATAATCTCTCTCTTAAGGCAGTGGTGGGTTTTGCAGGCTGTTTAAGGGATTCATGTCCTAGGGGCTGTTAGCCAGTTCTGGCATGGGTCAATGGCTGATTTGGATCAGTAAGGGATAAACAAAAATGCCTTCTCAGAGCAAGGCCCAGGTTCTCTTTGTTTACTGCTAATACAAACAATATGTGAAACTGTGGTCTTCATGCAGTTTTAAAGGGGGTCTGAGCACCAGCAATGCAATGGATTCTGGTAAACGTAGCAGCGTCTTTGCTGTCGTGGTTCTTGAGGACAGTCCTTTTCAGCTGCTCCTTCAGTGGGTTCCCAGCAGCATGTGTAGGGTTATTCTGTTTCCACTCACCTTTTCCCCTGTCTGTGTCTCCTCTTTTTTTACTATTTGCTACAGCACAGGGCAAGCTGTGATGAGTGAAGTTACTGGAGTCACTGCTGGGTAAATGGGCGTGGGCTGCTCCTGTTACACTCTGTGCATTGCATTGCTGCCCTGCCATGGAGTCCCCTCCTGGGAATTCAGCACACACCAAGAGTTCACTCCACACAACTACAGCGTTTTCCCAAAGAAGGAATGATTTTAAGTTGACAGCAGCTCTCTTAACGTACCATGTAGCACCTACACTAGTGGCCTTGATGGCATAACTAGAACAGGGGATAATTATTTTCTCCCACACGCTTGGTCACCTTAGCTGTTTTGGCAAAAGAGATGACTACAGGAAACTAAACAGGTTTAGTTAGAAACTAACCTGGTTTTCTTAGGTTTACTATTTTAAACTAGAATGTTAGAGGAACCGAGTAGCAAAAGTTTGCTTTTGTGTGTGTCTATATGCAAACGATTCATAAACTGTCCTCCTGCTGTTCATACTTGATGATATTATCCATTACAGGACCTTTACTTCTCTTCAGTCTTCATTCTTCCCTGCTAGTTAATATTTCTGCCATAATATGTCTAAAGATATGATTCATTTGCAATAAACCTTCCACACTCATGATTTCTCATTGTTCATGCTCTTCTTTTTGCAGCCATCGTGACTTTTACAGGCTTTCTCTTGAGAAAAAGTCTAGAAGTCATGGCTATTCATTTGACATGGACTTGATCAGGAAACTGCTAGAGTTTTTAAGGATTACAGCAGGATATTGAAAATGTGATGATGATGATAACCAGGGGAATAACCACTTTCTTGCACTGGGCACTGCTTAATAGCATATTTATGTAGCACCTTTCCTCAAAGATCCCAGTCTTGGCAGGCAGAGTGATTCTACACAGGAAATTATTGCATTGTGCAGGGACATGGCTTAGTCCTGCATGCCATGCAGGAGTTCAGTGCAGGAGTGAAGGAGCATCCTGTACATACTTGTATTGCAGAAGTACAAGTGGAACCAAAATGTCATGGCAGGATTGCAGTTAAGTTGCTGCTTTTTGAATTGAGAAAGCCCTAGGAAGGGCTACACAAATCTGTGGTGTAGAATTGTCACCTTTGTAAGTTACCAGGAATACAAAGATAGTAATGGAGCTGACCTGATGGTCACTGGAACATGGGAGAAATTAAAGAATATCTGCTTTGTTTTTTTCTGTCAGATTCATGAGACAATTGAGTCCATAAATCAGCTAAAAATACAACGTGATTTTATGCTGAGTTTCTCCAAGGATCCCAAAGGATACATCCAAGACCTTCTCCGGTCCCAAAGTAGGGATCTTAAGGTGAGCTAAGATTTGAAAAAGATTGAATAGTGGAACCAGAATGGAAGGTTTTTATCTAAATGTACACAGAGTGTATGGCCAAACATCTAAGATGGAAAATTGATGGAAGACAGACAATGAGTGGACTACTGCAGTCCCAGAGTGGACAGTATGCAGGAAAGATAGTTCAGGTTGTGTTCCAGTTCCAGTGGAACAGTGGTGTTTCATGGGAGTGGTAGGTCTATTTGTGGCTGGACAGGAAGTTCTAAATGCAGGTCTTTGTTGATGTATTCTGTAAATTCAAAGCTGTGTAAAACTCAGCAGGAGCATCCTATAGTACAAGAACACAATTTGGGTGTTGGTTCATAATTTAATCTTAGCAGCTGTCCTTGAGCTTATCTTTGAGATATGCAAGAAATGGAATGTAAAGAAGTTCAGTTGTTTGCCAGCAAAAATTAATAATTTGTTTCTCATAAAGTTTCACATTTTCTGTCTTTAGCTGACGTTCCTCAAAATCAGTTGTATTATTGAATCCTTGAAATTGTTATAATAAAATCATTGTGTCTTTCTTATATAAATGCCTATTGTTAGCTGGATAGTCTTCCAAAAATCTACTGTTAAGATTATGGTTATTATTATTTATATTGCATTCAAAGGGAACAGGTATCTGAAAGCATGTTTAAATAAAGCAGACTCTGACTTGAGGAACTTACAAACAAATGTGTTGTGGAGCTTCTCTAGCTATATACATGAAATTGTTGTTCAGAGTTTTCCCTGACTGACAACTAGTCCCAAAAGAGCCTTTTCCATTAATGTTCTGCCCTGCTGGCATCAGACTTGTAATTCTGCTACACTACTTTGCAAAATACACTGAAAACTGAATTTACCAGTGATTCTGTGATGCTTGAGACAGTCATCAGAATTCTGCTTTTTTGTGGAATGGTTCCAACCCCCTGCTGCCCTATCCCTGGAAGCAGATTGGACAGGGCTTGGAGCACCTGATCTAGTGGAAGGTGTCCCAGCCCATGGCAGGGGGTGGAATGAGATGAGCTTAAAGGTCCCTTCCAACACAAACCATTTGATAATTCTTTGATCCTGTTTTGGCAGTAAGCACACATTGTCCATTTGCTTTGGGCTTTGAGAACAGTTCTGACCATTTTTATGTGTAATGTAGATAAATTTTCACTCTGGGTAAGTCTGAAAGTTTCTCTATGTGGTAGAAGAGCTATGGTGAAAAATGATTTTATTTTTGTCACAGGTGATGACTGATGTGGTTGGAAACCCGGAGGAAGAACGCAGAGCTGAATTTTATCACGAGCCATGGTCTCAAGAAGCTGTGAGCAGATATTTCTACTGCAAGGTATGAAAGAGACATCCACACTGCTGGCTTATAAATGTATCTCCTGCCATTGAGCAATTTAATCTGCTAAACTGTACAGTGTGTCTTTTTCTTCCAGATCCAGCAACGCCGACAGGAATTGGAACAATCTTTGGGAGTGCGTAACACATAAGTAGTGCTCACAAGACTCGACTGGCACCATGACCACCAAACCAGTGGACTTCTCAGTGTTACTTAGCTCACTGTTACACATGGACCTGCTTCCTGACTGGATGAGAACGTGCCATCAACACACCAGTCAGAACACCAGCTTCAGAGTGACCCTTGAAAATCTTGCCCAGGATGGGTGTCTCAAACCATTCCAAGCCAGAGACAGCACCATACAAGTGTCAGTGTGAAAGAAGACTAAAGGTTCACTCATCAACGCACATTGTTAAATTTTAGTGGAAAGTTAGACACTACACAGCAAATCCTAATGGGCTATGCTTAGAATCGTGGGTGGCACCGATGGGGGAGGTTGAGATAGGTGTTCTAGGAGGCTACAGATTTAGAGAAATAAATGCAGTTTTTACCCTATGGTTCCCAAGAATCTCAAACAGTAACTTATCTGGAATTAGACAAGATAGTCATTCTTACAGCTGTGGAATGCTTTATATTCCTGAACAGAGTTTTTATTTCAGCCAGACCAATGCAAGAAGCTATCTCACCATCTGAAAGAACAAACCAGGAGCGTCCTGGAATGCAGAGCCCATCTGGAAGAAAGACATATAGTCGGGCCATCTCTTCTGCAGATGCAAATAGTTTCTCTTCCCCTTGTCCCGGCAGTGAAAGGTAGATTGAATCACATATCAGTAGATGGGTATGATCTGTACACCGTGCTGAGAGAAAGAGAATCCTCCCTGGGATAAGAGCTTCTTGTGCATCCCTGATATCAGTGATATTGGCAACAAATGAGGCATTCTGAGAAAATTAAAAAAACACAATGATGCTTTGCTGATGCCTGCCTTTAACACAGCAGATATTAACAATAAGTATATATGTAAAATATCAGATAACTTAAGTGTTTCTCTGTGTGCCTGTAGGGTTCATCACTGAAA
The DNA here is from genome assembly GCA_910950805.1 of Acrocephalus scirpaceus scirpaceus. Taxonomy (NCBI): domain Eukaryota; kingdom Metazoa; phylum Chordata; class Aves; order Passeriformes; family Sylviidae; genus Acrocephalus; species Acrocephalus scirpaceus. The sequence goes on from OU383773.1 coordinate 153,765,380, forward strand.
AGAACTTCCTAATTCTCAGTGTACAAGCCAAGAAGCTCAACTTCATGTCACGTGGTAGTTTTTTCTTTACGTCAAGATGTTAACAGAGTCCCTGGATTGGTCTCACATTTTGATCATAGGTGAACTGCCTCTTACTCTGAATTGTTTAGCTCTCCATACATGATACGTGCTGGTTACTTTGGATGCTGTTGAGTTATAAAGCATTATCAGCCTTAAATAGCACAGAGGACATATCCCTTGGAAATCAGCTTCTTTTTAAATGTACGACAAATTCAGACAATGGCAATTTGTAGAACAATTACTTGGAAGCAGGGATCCTTAAATCCTTCCCCTCCTCATTTTTTGTAGCACACAGATGAGTTATAATTAAAGGCCCAACATGATTTCTAGTCCAAAAAGCAGCTGCCAAAGTATAACTGTCCGTTTGATGTGGCACTCAAAATCCTCTTCTAGGTTACTCCTTTTCACCTCCTTCCTTTCACTTCCTTGGAAAGAGAATCAAATTCACATGTGGTATGGAAGGAAGGCAGCTCTTCTGAATAAATGCATTTTTTCTCTAGTATTGTGTTTTCTGCTGTCTTTGCCAATTCCTCTCTTAGTTTAATTTAAAAGTTTCTTCTGTTCAGTCACAGAAGAGATAGTCTTCTCTTTACCCCTTTATTAAATACCTTTAATAGTGCCATAGCTTTTAGTCCATCCGTTGTGTTCAGAGATGTCTTGGAAAATTTACTCTTGATTGAATTTACGTGATGGCAGTACTCTCACACAAAATCTGTTGGTGTTAGAAGAAGTGTGGCAGTACCTCATTGTCTGAGGCCTTTTACTGGAAATGGCTTGGTTTGGAATTTTTCCCTTTCGTGTTAAAACCTCTTTTCACAGTAAAATGTGAAATCCTGCAGTCTTAAACATTATACTGGGGCTGTGAGGCTGCCACAGTGATTGACTTGAAATGTTACTTAATTTAGGACTCCACTGATTGGACTACAAGCAAGCATTATGAGGGAAAAACAGTGGGGTCATCTACTGTGCTTCCATATTTGTTATGCTGCTGTGTCCGTTGTGTGCATGCTGCTCAATGTGTAAAACTCTTGTCTGTCTGTGGCAAACAGAGCAGCTACATTCAGGGGCTGTGCTCAGTCTGCAGGAATAAGAAATGCAGAGAAAAGTATGCAAGGATATGAGAAGGGCACAGGACTGGGATAGATGTGTGCAGAATGCCAGGGAATTTTGGGGTTTGAGAGCCTTCCTGCTGAAGTGGCAGATACCTGGGAGCAGTACCAGTCATTTGCCACAGCTGACAACATACTGGAGTCCAGCTTGCTTTTAGAGCCTCTGCAGAATTAATTGGAAGGACCTGGTTCCAGGTCTCTTTCAGAGCAAATGAACAAAATTAATGTGGTGTTGGTGCCAGTGTTCACAACTGCATCACTGAAAGCTGAAGCTCTGTCAAGCAGCAGTGTGACACTGAAATGAGTGTGTGCATGAACCAGCCACTGAAGATAGCACTGGAGATGGCAGTCCAGAATCTAAAAGAGACTGGTCACTACCAGTGAGTCTTAGGAATAGCTGTCAGGTATCTTTCCTTTGGTTAAACTGGGGCTTGAGATTCTGATGCCTTTTTTCTGTGTTCAGGAGCTGTTTGGGTCTTTTACTGAAGACAGAGAAAAAATTAGTCATCTGTTTCACAGCAACACAAAAATTTTATTTGAAGAGAAATAATGGAGCAATACTGGAAGCAGCCTAGACCAAGTGTTGCTTGAGCATTGAAAATGAAAGGTAGTGGCACTGAACAGGTAATTATGGCAGACTGTGAATGAGGAATTTATTTTAAGTTCAGGATGGTTGTCTTTTTGCGTGTATAAAGATGACAAGAAGATGTTTTGAGGGTCCTCATTTGCCACAGTACAATACAAATCTATGCATACTGCAAAAAACATACTGTGCATAGAAGTAGTTCATGTATAGATGATAATATAGTTTGTTAGGAAATATAGCATCAAACTATAAGGGGTTCAACAGAATTCTGGAGTACCAGTAGGAGGGAAATATATCTTGGAGCAGAGGTGTTGATGTGCAGGTTAAAAACAGGGTTTTTTAGTCATCTGGGTTGTTGGCCATGAGGCAGGAATCAGATCAAATGTTTCTTAGACATTGAAGGGGAAGCAAATGTTCAGTTGTGGAATTAAGAGAGCAATACAACAGTGGGAAAGGAAATTAAAAAACGGAGCAGAGTGCCACTGAAGCACCAGTAAGACACAGCACAAGATAACACGCAAAGTACTCTTGGAAACAGCGCAGCCCACGGGAGTCTGTGTGCCTGTGTACGCAGACACAGGGGGAGAGACAGGCTCAGTCGGTGTGTAGCCTGGGAAGTGGGGGAAAGGACAGAACCAAAAGTTTTGCAAGTAACTTTGAGACACTGTCCAAGCATTTTCACTGTTGCCAGCAGGGATTTGGTTGTTCGACATATCAGGGTTGGTAGCTGTAATGCAGACATCTTCTCGGCTGGAAGGTTTTTTACACCACATTGTTTAGAACTTATCCTGTGGGAGCCAAGTGAAAAGATTAGTGTATAAATCGATACTGGTGCATTTCCTAGGCTCCTAATTTTGCTAAAATGCTAATCAGGTATTAGGGGGTTGTTGGTTTGGTTTTGTGTGAACTCTTTTATGGCAATGCAAAGGGATCAGGAGGGAAAAAAGGCTCTTTTTTCCTAAAGAAAGTTGTCTCCTTTGTGTAACTGCTCTGTTGTTTAATAGGCTGTATCTGTTCTGCCAGATCCTTTATTATAAACATCTTTTCCAAACTCACTGAAAAGAGGAACTTTCTTTAAAAATTACAACAGTGGGTTTGTGAGAGTGAGCAAATACATGTATAAAGAATAGGGGAAAGGGAGAGAGAGAGAGAGAGAGAGACTCCCTCTACTCTGTAGCCACCATATCCATTGTATCATGCCGAGTGATTCATTAGAAGACCTTTTAACAATAAATACTTTGTTTCTTTGTATCTCGTGCACTAACCTGTGTCTTATATGAAGATTGGTTTCTCCCTGCTCCTAATAATGATCTCTTCATAATTATCTCTTCATAATTATCATATCTCCTAATAATGATTTCGCTTCACTTGTGAATGCACGCAAAGACAGGAAAACATTTACAGGTTTTAATGGGACTTGACAAAGGTGAGAACTGTTTCGCCTTAGATCTTTCTTGTGAATTCCTTTTTCACTAGATTCCACCTTCAGCCATTTCCATACTCAGTAAGTGAGAAATCCTTTCCATTGGAGAGATCTGGCTCCTCTCCTGGATAGCCTAGAGCTAAAGCTTGGATGCCAAGAGGTGGTGTAGGAATTACAGTCACCATCTCCACTGTGGTAGTGAATAGGTGGATGCCATATAGCGCTTCTCCCTAGGTTCTGCTTAAATTAAAAAAATCAAATGGAGTTTCTTCTACTATGTGTAATATGTCATTGTAGTTTCAGATGGGGCCAGGAGCTTCTGAAGAGGAGACTCCTCCACCTGTCCATTGTTGAGTTGGCTGGGAATATTGTTTTGTTCCAGAGTGGCTGGATGGATCACTGGGGACAGCTGTGGTTTGTCAGCTTTAGAGTTTAATTGCAAAAGTCACTGAAAAAAAGAATGACAACGAGGTTTATCAGACTGGTGCTTTCGAGCCTCACTTGACATCTTTGCTTTGTGTTGGGAGGTTGTGTATTTGCACTGGGGAGAATGAATGTCTCCTTCCAAATTCAGCCTAGAAGGTTCCAAAGGCTCTTACTGGGAATATTTCTTCTTTACTTTCTTTCATTTGTGATAACATAATCTTTAAACTGGCAGGAGAAATTCCTTAATTTCTCCTAGCGAAAACCACATGGCAGAGGCAGTTTGCAAAGGAGTCCAGAATTGTGTTTGGTACGTCCTGACAAGCAGTGTCTGCCCTGTGTTCTTATTCCAGGAAAAAAAATGCACTACGCCAAGTCTTTTTCAGTTCCTTCACCCAGAAAAGCTCTTCCTGACACACAGGGAACAGCTGTTTATTCCTCAGGTGCTCAGACTGGACTGGAACCACTCAACAACTGAGGAATAATTTCATTTTTCCAGAAGGAAGCGAGAAAATCATGGTCTTCCACCCAAGAATGATCGGAGAGAAACTTGGAAGAAGTCTTGTAACTTATTTATGATTTATTCTGGTCTGGCATTTGTTCCCTCAACGCCCTAAATCTTCAGGCTCCCCGTGTGAGGGCCGAGCGGGGCCTGGCGCTCGGCCCCTCGGCTCCGCAGGGGCGCCCGCGCGGGCGCTGTCAGTCACTCGCCGGTGGCATCTGCTGGCGGAAAGCGGTACTGCAGCGGGGACAGCGCGCATGCGCAGTGTCCAGCGGGAAGCGCTCTGTCACCGGTCATTAAGGACGAAACGGGAACGCCGAGCATGCGCAGTGCTGTGGAAAAGGCAGCGCATAGCAGTGACGTACTGACACGTCACGCGGTGTTTTAGCGCGGGGCGGAGCGGAGCAGTCGCGCATGCGCACCGGTCTCACACGCTCGCGCCGCTGCTCTGTGGGAGCACGCGGGTCCCGGCTGCGGCAGTGGCGGGCGAGGGTTGTGGTGACAATGGAGGAGGGCGGGAGTTGCTGTGCCTGCAGCGAGGTTGAAGGTGAGCGGGGAACGGGAAAAGCCCCGAGGACGTCGGTGGCACCTGCGGGGGGCGACCCCGGAGCAGAGCTGGGCCGAGAGCGGGCGGCGGGGGCTGCGCGGGGCGAAGGCTGTCCCGGCGCAGGCACAGAGCCGGGGAGGAGCAGCGGGGCTGGCTGGGGCCGTCCGGAAAAGCCTTTCCTGGGAAACAAAACCTGCGATTTCTTCCACCTCGGCCCCTTGGCGAGGGGCAGCGCAGCAGAGGGGAGCAGCACCTGAGCAGGTAGGGCAGTGCTGGGGCGCAGGGAAGATGCGGCTAGGGCTGGAGGCAGAGCTTGCAGGCTTCTTAAATTTAAGTGAACGTGGAAAACAGAGACAGAGGTGTAATAAAAGCACTATGGGTGCTCGGGCAGGTGAGACGTGACTCAGAGGAGGGAGTCGCTTTCCTGAGCTCCTAAAGTTCCACTTGCTTCTCTCAGGAGGAGTCGTGAGAAGTTTCCCGTTTGGAGTTGGGCTCCAAAAGGAAGCAACCTGAAGCTGCTGCTTCTCATAAATCCATAAGTATGGGAGGCCATATGAAGCTCTCTACTGTAAGTAAGCAGTAACTTCCGTGGATATTGTAACTATTAAAAATGGTGACTTTTATTTCCTCTGCACACAAATGACTTGGCTGTCCCCTGCAGTATTCATTGAGGCTGTGAATTGCAATCCAGAGCATCTTCCAGCTTCTGGTGCTTGGGCCTGTGGCATTTGGTGTGCAGAAAACATCCCAGGTTGTCCACCTAGGGACTGGATGTGTATTTCCACAGTTCTTCATAGTGGAAAAGGCCAAGAGGCTGGTGGGAAGGGCTTTCTCTCAGGCCTGGGCATCCTCAGGACACCTCAAGATTGGTTTTTAATAGTTTGTTGTCTTTTGTTTCCCAGCCCAGGGCTAAGCTGAAGAAAAGGTGGAGAGAGTAGCAAGTGGGACTCCCGTGTTAAGATCCATCCTTGGATTCCAGTTCTCCTGGTGGGTCTGTCCAAAGGAAGGAGATGTTAGGGGTACCTGCTGGTTCACCTGTTGAGCTTGGAAGAGATGTTGAGCATGAAATTCCAGGGAAGCTGCACTTGTGTAGTGATGGGAGTGAGAGGCATCTTGCCTGTCTTCCCCCCACTGGCATGTCCTGTGGTCATTTTCTTCCTGGGTCCTTGTTTCCCCCTTTGTCTCTGTATCCCTCTGTCATTGCTGTGTGTTTGGCACTCTGTCTTTTTCTCCGTGCCTCACTCGTGTTCCTATTTTACTCTCTGTAGCTTTGTGATGCTCCCTGTGCCACTGTTTCCCACAGGATCCTTGTGTCCCGTTCACTGTCCCTGTTCTTTTTTAATCCCTCTCTGTTGTGCTGCCCATCAGTGTACGGAGGCTGACTAGAGAGAGGTTCATGTGCTGCAGGTTCCTTCCAGGAGGCCGGTGTGATTCAGCAAGCCTACAATTTGAATTTCCCCCTCCACGTGGTCCCAGCCAGCTGTGCCCAGTGCCCAGCCTTGAGTGCCTTTTCTGTCAGCTCACCTGGCATCGTGCTGGAGACTGTCAAGCAGGCAGGTGCTGGGGTAGAGGAGGGGAGGGCAGAGGGGCCAAGGTGCTGTTGTTGGGCAACCTTGCTCTTTCACCCACACCTAGTGGTGGTCGGGCTCAGTTGAGCGCAGCAACTTGTGCTGCAGGGCCTGTGCCTGTCTCATCTGTCTGAACTGCCCAAAAGGCTGAGGACAGACCTGAGGCTGTGCTGGTTCAGCTCTAGGAGGCCCATGGCAGCACAGTCACTGCCTGCCTCCAGACCTCCCTCCCCATTAAGGAGGTGATGCTGTGAGTCTGTGCAGAGGGGCTGGGGGTGCCTGGGGATGGAGATCAGTCCCTTCAGCCTTGTGCTTTGCCCCCAGCTGTGACCTCCTGGAGGCTCTGGCTGCGTGGGGCCGCCTGCCGCTGGAGCCACAGGGCCTGAGGCTTTCCCTCACACCCTTCCACGGGCTCTCCGTCCTCCTGGTCTGGAGCTGCTGACACCAAACATGGCCCCTTGCTGATGCTGCAGCCACCCAGACCAACACAGTGAGCTCAAATCACAGACTGAGCTGTTCCCCACCGAAGAGCTGTGCAAGGCAGCAGTTCCAGGGAAGGGCAGTGTCCCCGTGTCCTTCACCCAGGTGTTGGAGAGCAGCCCTTGAACAACCCCACTCCTCAGGGAAGGAGGATACCTGCCCACTGCCCAACCAGGACAGGTGGTCTTGAGTGAGTTCTGAGCTCATTTAAGTGTGGACAAAGGTGCAGAAAGGCTTTTCTGCATGGGCTCTGCTCCAGCAATAGAGGTTTGGGGAGCAGCAGCTTCCACAGTGACTCCTGGGTTGCAGCCTTCACCTGTCCCTTGCACTGCCATTGCAGAAGAGGAAGCACAAAAAAAAATCAAGATGATTACATAAAAACAAGCTCCAGCCTGTTTTTTTGACTTGTTTCCAGGTAACTGCACTGACCTTTCTCCTCCCAGGGGGTTTGTTGTAGTTGCTCTTTCAGTGTCTGCCTGAGCAGTATCTCACTCCTGGGACTGGGGAGGCTGAGCTTATCTTTATTTTGGAGGGATGAGGTGGAGGGGCAGTCTGCTCCAGCCCCTGTGGGGAAGAGACTGGGCACAGAGGGATTTATCCTTCATGTGAAAAGGCATGCACAGTGATTTCTGCACAAAATACTTTATTAGTCAACTAAGAGCAGTGGATCGGCAGCTGGAGAGGGAAGAGTCCAAGTCCAGCACAATATGTGGTCCTGGCCCTTTTTCCCCTGAAATACCTGTGTACAGCAATAAAAAGCCCCATCAGCAGTCTCAGCTTCTTCCAACACTGGCAGGATGCAACAGTAGCAAACAAGTGTGAGCACAGGTACGAGGCAGCTCCATTTTCACTAGCACTAACCCTGGTCTGTGGCCAGGCCCTGCCTGAGCTCCTCTTTGCCCCTTGAATGCTCCTCAGGAGGTGGCAGCAGGTGACACTGGCAGGGGCTGCACCTGGAAAGGAAGAGGGAAATGAGGAGTCACAGGGCAATGGGGTATCTGGCTCTGCCCCATGGGTTCCTCTCCTACCTTTTGGCACCCCTCAGTCCCCATGCCACAGGGGAGCTCTCCCACAGCCTCCACGTGTGCACCAAAGCCACAGAGACTGCCAGTCTCTCCTTTACCCCTACACGTCCGGCAGCTTCTTCTGACACTTAGGGGCACCTCAGGCAAGGCTGGAGCAGCAGTCACTTTCCTCGTCCTAAGTCCCTTCCTTGGCCTGTCAGCCTCCTCTTTCTTCTCTTCCTCCTTCTCCTCTGACTTCGGGGGGTTCACTGCAGCCCTGCGGCGCTGTTTCGGGGCACGTGGGGTGACCTGGGTGGGTCAGAGCCGGAGCTTAGCAGCAGAAGTGTTCTTGGAGCACCAAGATGAGAAACTCCGTGTAGGATCATCACCATAAACTCGTGAGCAGCCGAGGCAAGGCACAGGCAACAAAGACACAGCCACAAAGCTGCTCACCGTAAGGCTCATTGCCTCAGGGTCTGCCTTCATAAGGCTGAGGGCTCTTCTTGCGGGGCATCCTGCGGGGTCCCTGCCCTGCATAAGAGGATGTGCCCAGGTTAAGTGGGGTGAGGAGAGGATGAGGCGCTCCCGGGCGGGCTGCCGGCTACGCCCCTCCCCCCCACGATGTCGCCGCCGCTCCCTGCCGCCGCAGAGTCCGCCTTTGCGAGCCCGACCCGCCCCCGGGCGGGCTGCCGGCTACGCCCCCCCCGACCCCTGCCCCGAGAGCCGGCGGGGCGCTCCGCTAGGGGCTCTGCGGGGAGCTTTTAGCCGGGACCTGGGCACGAGAGAGGGTCGGAGAAGGGGCCGGGGGTCTCGGGAGCGGGAGCCAGGGCGCCCGCGGACCCTTGGAGCGCTCCTTGCTCCGCCCCACTGAGCGCTCGTGCTCCCACGGGCTGCAGCCTCACAGCTTCCAAGCCCCGCCAATCCCGGTCCGCCTTTCTCCGCGCTGTCCAATCACAAGCCGCCCTTTCAATCCGGGCGCGGTGCCGCCAAGCTCAGCCCGCTCAGTCGCGGCCCGGCCCCTCAGCCCGGCCCCGCTCCTCCGTTCTCTTGAGGCGTCTCTCCCGCCGCCGCCGCTTTGGGAAGCGGCGGAGCCGTGCTCCCGCTGCCGCACTCTCGGCAGGTGCTGTTGGGGCCCGGGAAGGGCAGCGGGAGCTCCCCGTTCAGGTCCCGGCCGGGAGTTCTCCCAGGGAAACGGGGAGACGGCGGGGAGCGGGGCAGAATGGCGCGAGCGGGGCCTGAGGGGACAGCGGGGGGGTCGCGGAGCTGACAGCGGCGCGAACGGGCGGGCTGGGATTGGCTGGGCCGGAGACGGGGCTTAAATCCCATTGGCTGAGCGGGCCCGCCCTGGGGCATAAATAGCGTGCCGTGAGGGGGTGGGGGCTTCAGTTCGGCGGCGGAGTTGAGGGCGGCGTTTGTGCCTGCGCGGGCTGAGGAGCGGCGCTGCGCCACGGCGGGGTCCCCGCAGCTGCCGAGCCGGGAGGCGCCGGTGAGCACGGATGCGACTCGTGCGTCCGCCTGCGCCAGTGTCTGGGGGCTGGCGGTGCCCAGTTCTTTATGCCGCGCCCTGCGCGGCTCGGGTTGCTGGGGGCTGTGGGCGGGGCCTGGTGCGGGATAGGGGGCCTGCTACCGGGGAACGGGCAGAAGCGGCTTCCGTGGTTTGTGCATTTAAAGTAATGCTTAAGATTATCGGGAATAAATCTGTATTTTTTGCTTTTTTATTATTTCGTTTTTTTAGAAATAACTGAATTGCTTTTTTATTGCATTACTTCATTATTTCACTCCTTTTATTATGTTATTTGGTTTGGTTTTGTTTTCTTTTGCTAGATAGCTGTTAATTCAGTAAAGGTTGTAGGGCTGGGGCTGAAACACCAGTTGGGAGGCCAGTGGAGACATAATGCCCCAGGGTGTAGAATAAGGACCCTGGCACTAGAGTCAAGGCCCAAACCGATGTAGGAGCAATGGAAAGGCTGGGCTGGAGCTGGATAAATGTCATGGGAGAAGGGGATGGAGCTGCAGCTCCGGGCCTGCAGGCAGTGCCTGGGGAGTTACCAGCCCGTGCCCTGTGGCACCAAGCAGAGGCTGAGGGTGTGGGGGCTTGGAGGGCTCCAGGGCCTGAGAAGCAACCCCGAGGGCACCTTTTGGGATGGGGGAGCAGGGGCCCAGTGGCTCTTGCCAGCCCCTGGTGCTGCCTGGGGGAGGAGAGGGGGCCCTTGGGCAAGTGCTGGGCTGAGACCCAGGGGGAGGGGGAAGAAAGATGTTGGGCTTCAGGCTTCAAGTGTTGTCCCCAAGGTTGGGAACCCAGGAGGGTGGGGGATACAGCTCTTAAGGACAATGAAGTGATGACTGCAACTGACTCGTGGTCTTCTCAACAGCCCCACGCAGCAGTGAGAAGCAGTAGCAGCTTTTAGCTGCAGGCAGTGGGAAGCTGAGGAGATGGAGCTGAGACAGCAGAGCTGGAGAAGACGCAGAGATGGTTGGTAGGGTTTGGGGTGAAACGCTGTGGGGCTGGGATAGGGACTGTGGAGGCGGGATGGGAACTGGGTGGCTGGTGCTGAATCACTGTAAGGGCTGGGGTAATAGGGACTCTTGCTGCAGTAAGGATTATCACGTTGGGGCTGGAATAAGGGTTCAGGAGCTGAGCTGAAACAACACAGAGGTAGAGCTACAACAAAAATCCTACCCTGACAACCAAGAGCAGCGTTATGTGCCACGGCTGGGAAGATGTGGAGACAGAAGAGAAAGAGAAGAGCTGCAGTGAAATAAAGCTTTTGTGGGTGGGGCAAGAGCTGAATTCACTGGGGTCAGAATGGGGACTGCAGTGCTGTAACTGCAATCGCTATTCAAAGGGGATAGTGACTGTACACCTGACAATCGACCGTGAAATGGTACACAAACCAAGGGGCTGGAAATGGAATAAAGTTTACTGGGATTGGGGTACCAATGGCGTTTCTAGAGCTGGAGCTGAAATCTCACAACTGGAGACAAAAAGTCCCTGGAGCAGCTACAGCAAGAAGACCGGGAGAAAAGAGGAAGTGGAGCTACAGAAACTGATCTGGCAGTGGAATAAAGCTTGTGGGCGAGAGCTGAATTCACTGGGGCTGGGAGGGAAGGGCACTCCAGGGCTTGAGCTGCAATAACTGTCGGGCTGGGATAGAGACTGCCAATGGCACAGAGATTGTAGGACTCGTGTGCTGAAATTGCTGTAGGCCTGTGATTCTGTTTGTCGGGTGGGATGTGGTGAGTGAAAATGGAACAGGGTTCATAGAGCTGAAAAGGCTTTGCTGTAAGGTTATGCCTGAAATCCCAGCATTGCAGGGATATTACCTGGAACTGTGGTAGGCACTTCAGGGCTGAAGCCAAAATCACTGTGGGGCTGGGAAATTCACTGCAGGGTGGGCTTGGAGCTTGTAGGGTGGGTGCTGAAGGGTTGCTGCAGAGCTGAAGCCAAGACCAAGATGCTGCCCGTTGAAGCTGGAGAAGATACAGCTGCCAGAGTCGGAGAAACGTGCATCTGGAGACAGAAGAACAGAGGTGGCTGTAAAATAAAGCCTGTGGGTGCATAGAGCTGAATTCACTGCAAATAGGATGGGGACTCTGGGGCTTGAGCTGCAATCACTGGGGCTGGGACGGGGACTCATGGGCTGAGAACTCAAATCAGTTTAAGTGTGGGATACGAAACTGTAGGTTGGACATAGAGACTGTAGGAATTCGTGTGCTGAGATCATTGTAGGCCTGTGATATTGACCTTAGGACGGGAAGTTGTGGTCAATAATGAAACTGGGGGTGCAGTGCTGAAAAGGGATTGCTGTAAGTGCGCCTGAAATGCTGGCAATGCTGGGATATTGCCTGGGTCTGTGATAGCCACAGTCAGGCTGGAGCTGGAATCACTGTGGGGCTGGGAAATTCACTGCAGGGTGGGCTTGGAGCTTGTAGGGTGGGTGCTGAAGGGTTGCTGCAGAGCTGAAGCCAAGACCAAGATGCTGCCCGTTGAAGCTGGAGAAGATACAGCTGCCAGAGTCGGAGAAACGTGCATCTGGAGACAGAAGAGTAGAGGTGGCTGTGAAATAAAGCTTTTGGGTCCACAGCTGAATTCACTGGGGCTGGGAAGGGCACTCTAGGGCTCGAGCTCGAATCACCGGTCATTCATATGAACAGCTTTCCTCAACATGTTTCCTCACTGTCAGCACCTGCTCTCCAGGTCTGCCTGGTCCCATGACTGCTGCAGGATGTTCCACTCTGCTTGGGAGAGGAATTGCCCCATTTGCCCTGTGGGTACCAAGGCTGCAGGGAGGCATGCCCATGCCTAAGGGTTTCATCTGTCTGTCCCAATTCAGCAAGGGCTGGGAAAAGCTTGGTGTCTCTCCTCTTGCAGTGAGGTCCTGGAGTCCTGTGATGCCTGCAGGTGACTGGCTGCTAGGTAAACGCAGTCCTCACCCCAGCATTGTGGTTTCCAGGTTCTGGCCAGGGGAGAACAAGCACTATTGGATTTGTGGTGGATATGGCCACAAGCCAGCCAGATTTCTGGCTTGCACACCGCTGACAGACTTATCCTGGGAAACTTTGCAGGAAGTTGTCCAGTGAAACCAAAACTTTTGAAGCTACATGTTCAAGTTGATTGGAGCATGAACTACATGCCTTTCTCTGTGTGTGTGTGAACTCTGCTGTCTTTGATGGGACATGGGCTTCTTTTTTCTCCTTCAGGAGCCTTGGGGTCACTTTATCCCTGTGTGCACTGTTGCTTATTTCCATGCAATATGTGAGAACAGCATCTGTCAGGGCCAAAGCAAGAGCTTTGCTGCTCAGTGCAGAAACCCCCTGGGCCTTTCCTCCCCTCCTCTCTCACTGCCATTCCATGGGGCAGACAGGGACTCACCTTTGTCTCCACGTCCAAAGCACCACCATGGAAATTATGGCCACGGCTGCAAGCAGCCCAGCTGTGAGCCCTGTGATCAGCACCACTTCCGAGTTCCCTGGGAAACATAAGGAGAAGCTACTGTGAACTTTCTGGGGTTTGCTCCATCTTGTGGGGCAGGGTGGCCCAGGATCCCCCTCTGATATCCATAGGTGGCACCCACCCCATGGGATGAGAAGGCTGCGCGTGCCCAGGCTGTGGTGGCGCACACGGCAGACATAGCTGTGCCCATCACGGGGGGCCACGGCCAGGACGCTGCGTAGCTGGTAGGTGAGGTCAGCGTTGGGCAGGATGGTGCTGGTGTTGAGCGCCGGGCCCGGAGGCACCTCCTGGCCATCCCGCAGCCAGGCCACGCTGATGGGACGGGGGTAGAAGCCAGTGACGTGGCAAAGGAGCAGCAACTGGTCTAGGCTGGGGGTGCGGGCAAAGACCGTGGCCACAGGCAGCTCTGGGGAATGAGGGCAAAGGGGTGGGGCAAGCCCTGGTGGGGCACAGCTGGGCCCCAGTGTGGGGGTGGCTGTTGTAGGGTCAGGGTGGTCTCACCTTGTCTCTCCAGAGCTGCCTTCCCTTAGTGCAGGAGCATCTCCATCACATCAACACAAGTCTCATTGAAGATCATTTCCACCAGCTCACTCACAGCGGTGTAGTTCTGGAGAAATGACTGGACATACTGTGACAACTTGGTGTCCTGGGAGAGGATCCAGGTGGCATTCTTTGTGTTGAAGCTGAGGAAATCCTGACCATTGTAACCCACATAGGCAAAGGCCTGGGAGGTTCTGTTGGGGTACAGCACGCAGCCTGCCATGCACTGAACCACAAAGGGGTCTGGTGGAGCAGACAGGAGACAGAGGTTGCATGAGGGGCTGGGATTGTCTTCTTGCAGCCATGGTCATTGTCTCCTATACAGCACCAGCACTATCAGATCCTTCCCCACTTCCCAGTTGCTTTTCAGAAAGGGCATGCAGTGAAGACTGGGTACTCACAGGGGACGTCCCTTTGCATGGCCCCTTCATTGATCAGATGGTTGAACTGCTGCAAATAGATCTTAAGCAGGTTCTCAATGGCGTCCCAGTCAGCTTGGGGCAGGGCTGAGCGCACCCAGGGCTGGTAGAGGTGGATGGACCATGTGTGTTTATCAACAGAACCAAGTTCAATGTCTCCTAGCAGGCCCAGCCCCTCCATGCCTGCAAATGAGGTGTTTTGAAAGGCAGTGTCTGGAGCAGGTCTCCAGTGGTCTGGAGCAGCTGGATAGTGAAGGTCCCTACATGAGACAAGGGTTGACAGGGAAGAGATGGGACTGGGAGAAGAGGGCTGAGAAAAGTGGAGGAGCTGAGGGATGAGTCCTTGAGGTTGCAGGGATCCCATAAGCCCCTTACAGCCTTTGCAGCCCCAGTTCCCATCTCCTGCACCCACCTGGGGTGGCTGCATCCCTGCTGGGGAGGTGTGGAGCCAGGGGACAAGGGGGAGTGAGGAAGCAAGTGCCCGAGGTGGGTGGGGAGCAGGAAGCCTCTCTCCTATGGAGTCCCATGGAAGTAGTGTATGAGCTGGGCATCTCACTTACCCTCCAGGTTTGCCCATGTCCCAGAGAGGATGAAAAGGTAGAGGAGGGAGAGAAGGCAGCAGCAAGGAGCCTACGTAGTTCCAGCAGTGAGGCCCAGAGTGTGCAGCAGTGGGTGCAGCAGCAGGAAGAACACTGTTGAGAGATGTGGCCTCAGATGTCTCCTCAGGCTGGCTCTGCCTGGGCAGCTCTGCTGCTGCTAATGGCCCTGGCAGCCCATGGGGCTGGCAGTGAGGTTTAGGGGAGGGCTCTGAGGTTCCCACACGGAGTGAGCTGGGGATCCTGAGTACAGCTGTGAGTGCAGGGGGAATTTGATTGTGAGCAAGGTCATTCCATTGCATGCAGGAGCAGTCCCTCATGGCTGCAGCAGTACCTTGACAATCACGGTGATGTGGGTTAACTGAGTCATCTGTTCTACCCCCCTGCCAGGTGTACATGTCACGCGCTGCATCCATTGCCCTGGGGGTGCCCATGTTGAGGGCAAAGCCAGAGCTGAAACCACAGCTGTGGGCAAGTCTGAGGTGGGGTGCCCTGATAACAACCAAACACAACAGGGGCAGAGGTATCCAGATGCCCTTGTTGGTATGTGACCCTTTCAAGCACAACTGGGACCAGGTGTCACCATTCCATGTCACCATTCTTGGTGTCTCCAGCTGTAGGGACATGGGGAAGGCCATATGGCCTGCTGCAGACTGAGCTCCAGCTCCCCATGGCACTAAGTCAGACATGGGGATCAAGGGACACCAAACCCCTTCCTTTCCACAAAGCTGTCCCAGAGAGAAGTAGGGATGCTGTGGCGGCCTGGTAGGCTCAGAAATGGCACCAACTTCCCCAGCAGCACAACACAGGGGATGTCCAGCTATGCCACCACAAGGTCCACATCCCTCCTGCTAGTCCTTGACCTGGAGGAGAGGTTTGGCTGTCAGGATGGCAGCCTGAGGAGGGAAGAGACAAGGGGGCTTATGTCTCTGCAATCCTGTGAGATGATCACTTGTCCCCATGGTCTCCCCTGGGATGACTGCTGGTCACTTCGTGCTGAGCAGCTGGGAGGCCATTGGCAGCCCTCTGTCCTGTGAAGGTGCATGTGACACAACTCAACATGCAGTCCCCTCTACGTCAAGATGAGGTCCAATGTGCACAATCCACTTATATCTAGTCATACTTCATTTCTCCTTACTGGTGGAAAAAAAATCACTGAATACAGAATTGCTAAATCCCATAAACTCCGCAGGAACAAAAACACAACATCTGCTTTGAAGGTTCACCCAGAGCTCAGCTTGGCCTCAGGGCTCTTGTCCAGGCCTCACTGCCTCAATCAGTCCCAGGCTGTTTGAACCTCTGCAGAAAGCTCATCCCCATCTCCTGTGGAACCACACTGCAGGCAGCACCTCCTCTGCCCATTCCTGAGGCTTATGAGCCTGCCAGAAAAGAGCAACGACTGATCCTGGAATTACAGAAGGCAGCCAGGGGAAAGGACCCTTTTTCCTCCATCCACAAAGTCCAAGGCCACATAAAACCCATCAAGGGAACACCCGAGCACTTACCCAAGCAGCAGCAGCAGCAGGAGAGAAGCTGCCAGGCACTCCTGACTCCCAGTGCTCCCAGGGCTGCCTTGCCACTCACCTTCAGCCCTTGCCTGGACAGCAAGGCAATCCCAGGGACAGAAATCCAGGCTCCTGCTGCTCCTGGAAGGAGGTACCCGACAGCACCGTGCTGGCTGAGCACGGCAGCTAAACCAGGATGCTCCTCCTGGGGAAAAACTCCAGCCACTAAAAAGCCAGGAACACGGGACAGAGCCCAGCCTCGGCAATGGAGCATATGGATCCAGCTCTGCTGACAAGTGGGCATTTTTGAGATGGAAATGACACTTGATGAAATCAAATCACAGCCACAGATGTTTTCTTGATTGTGTCCTTAGCCCCTCCCTTACCTTTCAGTCTTCTGCCAAGGGTTTGCAGACCCTTTGCTTCTATCCAAAAACATCAATATTATCACCTGATTTCCAGGTTTCAGGAAGTCACACCAAATCACCTTGCTCACATCTTCCATCTCACACGTTCCTGTAAAAAGAAATATTTTTCTTGTCAGATCATTCCTTAAGCTGCCAAGAAAAACAGGATCTCACAGGTACTCACAGAAACTCTCCCAGCTCCATTTGCTGCTTCTCTCTCTGCCAGGGCCCAACAAGTTCTGGGTCAGTTCTTGTTCCATGCTTGCCAGCGACCTGGAGAGATAAAGGAAGGCACCATCATTACTGCTGCAACCACCACCATTTACAGCCCTGAAAACCCACCATCGTACACACCACAGCAGCTGCAGCAGAGATCCAAGTCCGCCCTGCCATGGCCAGAGACAAGAACAACCTCAGGGCATTTCTCCCCTAAGAAAACACAAATGAAATATTGAAACAACAGCTGGGCATTTTGGAGGCAGCGTGAGCTACCAACAGCACATCTGGGAAACTGGCATGGCCACTCACCTTGAAAAACTGCTCCAAAAAACTCACCTCATCTGCCCAGAGCAACCCAAGGGCTTCTTTTACAGCTCCCCAGGCCTGGCCAAAGCCCCAGGGGCACAGGAACAACCAATTCTCACAGAGTATCAACAGAAGCACCAACAGGTTCCATCCATTGTTCTGCGGACAATAAAATCCATTTAACCACTGTGCACTTGCACTGATGGCCTGGGAGGGTCAACTGAGAATGCAGGTATCCTGAAATACAAAACATAAAAAGAAAATTTTTTTCCACAATGCAAAAAAAAATAAAATCTCATAAAAAATTATGCCATCTCACAGAAAATCAAAAAGAAAAAAAAACTCATTAAAAATATGCCATACCTCAGAAAATGCCTTTTTCATTTTGAATTTAGCATCCTAGAATTTAAACAAACATTAAAAACAGAAAACACACGAGATGGACAAGAGTACCTCATCGTGGACAAACCTTCAGACTCACATCCTTCTGGAAAATGATTTATTCAAGTTTTTTGACCTCATCCCAAGCCCTTCCTCATCCTCAGGGATCTCTGCACTCACTCCAAGGGACTCAGCAGGAAAAAGGAGCCAGTGCAGACTTGATGGCTGCCCTGGGATCTCTCCTTGCATCCCCTCGGGCAGTGACCGGGTGTGGCAGCAAGAGGAACAACGATCTTATTTTCGTGTTAATGTGGAGACAAAACAGAGGTAAAAGGACACATTTGGTGAAACAATGAGCTCATCACTCGCTTGGCTTTAGCAACAAGCCCACTAATGTTTACAGCACTAAACTTTATTTTAACTAAAAAATATTTTTAACTAAAGTGCCTTGATGGCATCAATAGCATCATGCTCAAGGTTCATCTTGTCAGCCACCAACAGTCACAGCAGAGCTCAGCACATCTGGGAAACTGGCATGGCCACTCACCTGGAAAAACTGCCCCAAAAAATCACCTCACCAAAAAGGGGATTGGAGGAAAAAGCATTCATTTCTTCCACCTTGCAGAAATAATTCTGTGCAACTTGTACTTCCTAAACTACATCTCCAAGTCATACCAAGCCCTTACCTTTATTTCCATTAGGTCACCTCATCATTACCAGAAAAGCTTGAACTATTTTTGAGGCTTGTACCTAATTCACTTGACCTCTTCCTCTGAAGAACTTGGCAAAGAAAAGCTTTGCTTTGCTTTTCCCAAGTGCTTCAGTGTTTTGACCACGACTTCAGTTCCTTCCCTGTGGATGACAAGAGAAATTCCAATTTAAACAACTAAAGATGAATTTCTGATGAAAAATATGAGATACCCAAACAGAAGAGAGGAGAGACGCATTTGATCACCAAATATCAAATAAAGCAATTTGATTGTTTAGATAAGCAGTGGCAGGGATTTTTCTTATTTTCCTGAGAAAATCCTAGGAGAAAATCCTCCTCAACTGTTTATTGCATGAAATCAACACTAAACAAACCAATTTGGGACACCCAATAGCAGCTCTCACTAAAACTCCAATGGGAATTCTCCTTTGGGTTGAGCCTAAACCACCTCGGCCCACAGGGATTGCAAAGAAAAACCCAAAGGAACAATTCCCCCATTTAATGCAGAGCATTAAATAAAATAAATGAATAAAAGCAGAGCAAAGAGACAGCACTGATGCAAACAGCTCTGGGAACACCTCCTGCAGGTTGTCACATTCCTGTAAGACTGAAAGCTAAACAGAAGCTCAACCTAAAACTTACAGAATCATTGATTAGAGCAGCCTCAAACAGAGCAGAAAAATTCTGTGATTCTGTGAAGAGAAACAAAGAGGTAACAAAGGGACAACACCAAACAAGTCTCACAAACAGGAATATATACACTTGCCAGGGACCTTGAGAGAAGAAAACCTGCAATTAGTACTGTGCAGTAGGGCCACAGGCTTTGGGTTCAGCCTGCTGGAAACAGAAGCAGACACTCCTCACCCTGCTGGGTGGACTGGACCATTCCCTGCTCTGCTCTCACAAACCCCTCAGCACTGCAGCACAACCCTACAAAAGAAAAGCAGTTTATCCATAGGGGGCTGCTCCAGAAATAAAACCAAACAGGAAGAAAAAACATAAGAAAATCCTATACATTAGGAAATACTTGCATGCCCTTGAACTTATCCCCAAAGAACTCAAAAAGCCATTGAGAATGGGAAATATTCCCAAGCCAGACAAAAGCACCAAATACTGGACACAGTACACAAAGTTCTGGATGCAAACCTGTGAAAAACAAGGTTCACTTTACTGGAAAAATTTAGAAGTTTAATAAAAGAATAAAAGAAAATTATACAGGAGATACAAAAGCAAAATTCATTTTCTCTGCCCAGGGTGCCTGGCGCTGAGGCAATTAGCACACCTGTTAACAAAAAGTTTGTTCTTTAAAAACATCAGCCTGTTGCTTATTTAAAAATTCACATGCACGATTCAAACATTCCTTTTGAGGGTGAATTTCTTTGTTCAGTTTCAATTCCCCCCCAACCATTTTATCTGGTGGATCCATCTGCAGGTAGCTCCATTCCATCCAATAGCACAGGTCCCATAAATTCTTCTCCCAGGGTTCTGGTCATCTTCATTTGAGTACGATACTTGATAACAGAAGTTCAATAGTTTCATGCAGGATGCAGGACCCCCTACCTTCTGGTTTGTCAGTTTACAGAAAAAAAATCAGTCTTCTACTTTTGACACTGTGTTACAATCAAAAATTGTAACGTTCATCACATTTCTAAACTCTATTAATAAAAGAAAATACAGTACAACCTTCCTACATTCTACATACAGTGTTCATTTTAATATTTACAAAAAGCCAACTATATACTGTGCATTTATAACAATATCATCACACCTCATGACTAAACCAAGCTAAGGAAAAAAGTTCCTCCAGGCAAGAAAGGTTAAATACCCCTTGCCCCAGTGACAAAAGCCCCAAAAACATATCACCAACCCAAAACCAAACAAAACCCAGGCTGTTCTGAGTTTCTTTTTGATGTTCAGCACCTTCCCAGACTAGGGACATCTAAGGAAAGGCTCACACTCCTTTCCCAACTCCTCTGTCTCTGTGACTTCCCCTCAGGCACCCTTGCTCTGCCTGGGGCTGAGGCCACCTGGAAGCCTTAAAAAAGAAAATTTAAGCTGGCAGAAATAACATTACTCAAAATCTGCCTCTGCTTACAATAAAGCTCTTATAAGTTTGATAACTTCCACAATTTCCACAGAAATTTTATTATTACAGTCACTTCATAAATCAGCCAAGAACGCAAACCTCAAAAGGTCGTTTCTCCCTATTATGCTCTCACCAAGTTAAAGGCTAATTTAAATCTTTAGTATCATGTGCAGTCCAGGTACTTTGCCAAATCCTGCACTCCATCGTACAACCAAATTACAGGGCTCAGAGTGCTTTCCCTGCAAGGGTTTTAGTTTGCAACTTCCATCCCTCAGCAGGAGTCTGAAATAATAAAAAACAGCCTGGTAACTCTGTCCCCCTTATCCACCTGCCCAGGGATGCAGGGCCAGCCTGGAAAAAGAGCACAACTTTTCAATTCCTGTCCCAAACACAGCCCCCAGCCAGGCCCACACACCACAAGAGATTAAAGGGGGAAAAACAAAGGCAGGAAAGCCTCTGTGCTTCTCCCCAGAGCACACGTCACCTCTTACCTGCACAAACACCAAGGCTCAGCATAACTCTGATTTACAGAAGAGCTTCTCAAGGTAATTTTCCAGCACGGAGCAAAACTCTTCATGCCTCCCCCACTTGAACCATAGGAAACTACAAGCAAAAGGGACACAATACACAGGAAAAATCCCTTAATTCAGCACCAAAAAAGACCAGAAACAAGCCAAGCTACAATAAGGTTTGTCTCCCAACCCCACACATGAAAAGGCCGTGGGTTTCTGAGGCAAACTCCCACAGAACAACAGCCCCTCAACCCCACCACAGCTGCACCTGTTACCACCCATCGTATTAGACGTACCTAAATACAGTCCCACACACGGCACCTTATGGAGAAATAAATGAATAAGAAATAAATGAAAATGTTCTCACCGCAATAAAATAGCCCGAAAAAGCCGCACACCCACACAGACCACCCAGAAAGTTCCACACCGAGCCCGTGATTGAACGGCCTCCCATTTTGGGACCCTTTTGAACCCCCTCTCGGCTCGCGATTGGCGGGCTCGCTGAGGCAGCGGCAGCGCTGATTGGACAGAGGGCCCTGGGAACCGCCCCCGCCCCGGCTCCGCCCCTAGTCCGGCCCCGCTCCCCCGGCTCCGCCCCCCCAGCCCGCGCTGAGGGCCCGGCTCCGCCCCCGGCTCCGCCTCCCGGCCGGCCCTGAGGGCCCGGCTCCGTCCCCGGCTCCGCCCCGAGCCCGGCCCCTCTCCCCCGGCTCCGCCCCCTCGGGCCGGCGCTGAGGGCTCGGCCCCGCCCCGTTCCCCCGGTCCACACTGTAGTAAGTGTTGGTCAATTTCTTTACTTTCCAACTCTAGCGACACTCCCAGCATGGGCTGGGCTCTGCCGGAGGAGCCGTTTGTGCCTCCTCAGCCTGTGGCAGTGAGCAAACAGAGAAGCTCAAGGCAGATTTCCTGAGGTCTGTGTTCCCCACGTCACAGAAATCGAAGGGATCTGAGGAGAAATGTAAGGGATCTGAGGAGAAATGTAAGGGATCTGAGGAGAAACCTAAGGAATCCACGTATTAAATTTGCTATGGAGGCACTCGGCTCCTATGCCAACAACTTTGCACTCCCTGGATGATGTTCCCCTCTACTGGAGTGCCTGGGATGAGATGGATTATTACTTGGAAACCAGGCAGAGGAGCCGTGCATGCGGCACTTGGATTTTGAGTTTGTCCCGAGATCCTTGCCTCCCTGACAGTTCTTGCTGTTAGTTATGATTCCAAAGGAAAAATTCTAAATGGAGGCTAATGATGGCTGGGGGAGTTTCCTTAGGAATTATGAACCTCACACATACAGAATTTTGGAAGCGGATCCCAATTTCAGCCTTGTGCAGCTGCAGGAGAAGAGGGATCCAGTGTGTCAGACAATGAGGTGTCCCGGGAACGAGCAGAAAATCCCCTCTGCCCCTGCCCTCACACTCGGAGTGGCAGCCACACCAGGTGAGAGCTGTAAAGGAGAACAATGAGGGTACAGGGCAGCTGCAGGTGAGAGCTGTAAAGGACCACGAGAAGACACACAGCAGGTGAGGAAGCTACAGGTGAGAGCTGTTAGGATGACGAGGTGACGCAGCAACCACAGGAGAGAACTGTTAGGATGATGAGGGGCTGCTTTAAAAGGGGAGCCTCAGCTCGCTCCGGCTTGGAGCTCCTGGAGGAAGGACATTTGCGGCGTGTTCTTGTGAGTGTCGCGTGGAAGGACGGTGAGAGCATCTCGTTGGATTTGGGGGAGCGCTTGGATGTGCAGCTTTGCCCAAAGGAGGTGCCAAGGAACGACCCTTTGTGCCAGCTGAACAGGTAAGTCAGTGTGGGTTTGTATGGGGGGCTTTTCTCTTTTCTATTTTCAATTTCACTTTGTTAATCCCTCTGCTGCTGTCTTTGGGGACGCTTCTGGCCGTGCCCCGGCGGCGAGTGCCTTGAGTGCGTTACCGCCGCCATTCGTTGTTTTGGTGGGGAATGTCGCAGCCGAGCAATGTTTTGGGGGGAATGTTGCAGCTGAGCGGGGCAGGGAGGCGGGAGCTGCGGCACGGAGCTCTCTGGCCGCTCCGGTTTGGGCTCTGCCGGGACCCCCCCGGCCCGGTACCGCGGGGCGAGTGGGTGGGTGTCCTGTACAGGGCAGCCCCACCCTGGCGGAGGGGCGGCTTTGGTACCGGGAACTGGGTTCCGTTCGGTGCCGGGAGCGCGGGGCGACCCAGCTTGCCGGAGGGGCGGCGTTGGTGCCGGGAGCGCGGGGCCGGCCCGGGCACCGAGTGCCGCCGCTGCCGGGGCTCGCGGGGTCTCCCCGGTCCCCCCGCACCGTGGAACGGCTCCAGCCCCGGAGCGAGTCCCGGCATTGATGTCTGGTTTTCTTTTTTTGTAGCTAACAAAGAGACAACAGCCCGGCGACAGCAGGGAATTCCCAGATGGCGAGACAGCCTTCCTTCGCACCTGACGTGGATTCTTATCCCCGGACATCCAAAAGATAAGTGGGGGGGGCTGCGGCTCACAGAGAGGATGAAAGGAGGGTGGCGGGGGGGGGGAGGATTTTTGAGTCAGGTTTGTAGAGCTTGAAAGGTAAAGGACTCAGGGGCAGGAGAGCACGCAGTGAAAATGAGGGGTACAGGCTAGGACACAAGTTACAGTACAGGCATACATACATAGAGTACAGGCATATTCCCACACACCACCCCTGTTTCACTGAGGGCAGGTGCAGGCAGCAACACCAGTGCAGGACAATGCCAGAAGCCCTAAACCATGCTGGCAGTAACCCTAGAGCCAGGCCAGGAGGATAGTGGGGAGCAGGGTCGACAGGGTTGGAGAAACAGGGGGTTTCCCGCCCCGCTCCTCCCTGCGGTCTCCTGTCTCTCCGCAGCCAGGGATTGCTTCCTTCCTTCCCTCCTCGAGGCGGCGGTTGGTAGGCTTCGCGCCTTTGCCACCGCCAAGAGTTCGGCTCTGTCAGCCTCTGCCCTGACCTCAGGGCCACCACTCCTTAGGGCAGGAGAAACTGTGGATTTTGTGCTCCCGGCGGCGGGACACTCTTGGGACCCTGTGTTAAGGAGCGTCCCTGGCTGCAAGTGTAGGGCCTTAAAGAATTGGTGTTCAGCACAGGGGTGTGACAGTGACAGACAGAGGCTGAGGGAGAGCTTGAAAGGTAAAGGACTCAGGGGCCAGAGCAGGCAGTGAAAATAGGAGTACAGGCTAGGATGCAAATTAGAGTACAGGCATAGTGCCCCTGATTCCCTGAGAGCAGGTGCAGGCAGCAACCCTAAGGCTAGGGCTAGGCAGGGAGAGATAGTGGGGAGCAGAGTCTGGAGGGTTGGGGACAAGTGGGGGATGCCCACCCTGGGATCCCTGTCCTGCTGCAACCAGGGATGCTCACACCCCTTAGGGAGGCCGTGTGTGCTCAGTGCCAACAGCTCTGTGAAGGCTTCAGCTCTGCAAGTGTCACCCTCCAAGTGTGTGTGGCCCAAGGACCCAGGCATTCCTAGGAGAGGGTGAGTAGCAGATTTGTGGGGGTTTGGGTGATGTGCAGCTAAAATCAGGCTCTGATATTTGGTTTTCTTTATTGCAGCTGACTGAGAGACAACAGCCCAGTGACAGCAGGGAATTCCCAGAGGGAGAGTGACCTTCATTTGCACCTGACATGGATTCTGATCCTGGACCATCCCAAAGATAAGTGGGAGGCTACAGGGGGATCAAAGTGGGGTGCAGGGCCAGGAGTCAGTGGGAGGGATTTTTGAGTCAGGTTTGGAGACAGGGATGTCCAAGATGTGATGCCTTGGACTACATAATGGAGAAGTCTCATTTTTGATCACAGTGCTGTGGTGTTCATGGCAGAGCAGTCCTGGTGAGTGTTTTTTCACTTGTCTCTTGTGCCTTTTGTTCCTTTTGTGTGTCTTGTCTTTTGCCTTCGCCCTCAAGGGGCCTCTTGGAATCGCTGGCATCAGTCTGAGCATTTCTGATCTTGGACAGGCATGACAATCCCATCTCTCTTCAAAGCATCCAGGTCTTGTTCCCAGCTGTATCCACAGCTGTGCCCTGCCCTGATCCATTATGGCAGGTTAGGTCTTGTAAGACTGCAGAGATAGGCAGGGGATTCTGACCACAGCATTCTCAGGCATCCATCTTTGTGGTTCTTGGAATAAAAGTCATCTTGTCATCATCTTGTTCCTTCACGGATCTCTGAGCCTGGCCAGCTCAGCATTGGTCTCATCTCAGTCATCTCATTCTGAGTTCTCTTGGTACTTGCAGTCATTCTTCTTGCTGAGAGTTTTCTGTCCCTGTTGTGTCCCCTGGTTTGTTGTGTCCCGTGTCACTGGTGTTGGTGAGTGTTTGGCCTGGACTGCTCTGCCCTGCTGCACAGCTGGGGTAGGGGTGATAGGACAAGTGCTGGGGACTTGAGATTTGTAATGTGGGTTGTAGATGGTATCTGTAGATTGGCACAAGATGTCTGGAGCTGTCAGTTGATCCTGCAGCACTCTGACTTCTGTCCTAACTTTCTTTCAGATGCAGATGGATTTAAATCCGTGGTGGAGCTCCCCATCCTGGGTGAGGGGGTTCCCCTGAGCAGGTCAGTCACTGTTTCTGTTTGTAGAAGTGTAAGTGGTGGCTCTGTTACAGCTCTGTTCTTTCTCTTTATTTGTAGGAATTAAAGGCAGATATCAGCAGTCAAGGTGAAGTCAGCAAGGTGAGCAGTGATGGGTGGACAGAAGCAGCTGCTGTTGCTGCAGTCTCACTTTCTGCTGCAACTCTAAGCATCCATTCCTGTGTGTTTAGGGCAGTCCCACCCACATGAGGCCGAACATCCCTCACCAAGGGGACGACAGAGCCGGTTCTCCTCCCTCATGAGCCCTCCAGGAGCGTGACAGGAGTCTGTGATGAAGCCTTGATCTTCTCCATTTGAAGGTGCCCTCCAGGTACACTTTGGTAATGCCTGAGGAGTTTGGGGTGAGTCGTGGAGGTAGGGAGGAGGAGCGAGGGTCCCCTCAAGTTTCAGCAGTGCCCCATCACCTTGTCTCCTCTTTACCCAGGCACACCCTGCGCCATCAGCGTCAGCCTCCGAGCGCGGCCGAGGCGTGCGGGCCGAGGGCATTCCTGGGAGAGGGTGAGTAGCAGAGTCGTGGGGTTTGGGTGATGTGCTGCTAAGCTCAGGCATTCATGTTTGGTTTTGTTTATTGCAGCTGACTGAGAGACAACAGCCCAGTGACAGCAGGGAATTCCCAGAGGATGGGCGGCCTTCCTGCACACCCGATGTGGATTCTCATCCTGGACCATCCCAAAGATAAGTGGGGGTGCTACAGGGGGATCAAAGTGGGGTGCAGGGCCAGGAGTCAGTGGGAGGGATTTTTGAGTCAGGTTTGGAGACAGGGATGTCCAAGATGTGATGCCTTGGACTACATAATGGAGAAGTCTCAGTTTTGATTTTAATGCTGTGGTGTGCATGGCAGAGCAGTCCTGGTGAGTGTTTTTTCACTTGTCTCTTGTGCCTTTTGTTCCTTTTGTGAGTCTTGTCTTTTGCCTTTGCCCTCAAGGGGCCTCTTGGAATCGCTGGCATCAGTCTGAGCATTT
Source organism: Acrocephalus scirpaceus scirpaceus (assembly GCA_910950805.1). Classification (NCBI taxonomy): domain Eukaryota; kingdom Metazoa; phylum Chordata; class Aves; order Passeriformes; family Sylviidae; genus Acrocephalus; species Acrocephalus scirpaceus. The sequence goes on from OU383773.1 coordinate 153,791,253, forward strand.
CTGATCTTGGAGGCATTGCAATCCATCTCTCTTCAAAGCATCCAGTCCAATTTCTTTCCAGGTCTGGTTCTGAGCTGTATTGACAGCTGTGCCCTGCCCTGATCCATTATGGCAGGTTAGGTCTTGTAAAACTGCAGAGATAGGTAGGGGATTCTGACCACAGCATTCTCAGGCATCCATCTTTGTGGTTCTTGGAATAAAAGTCATCTTGTCATCATCTTGTTCCTTCACGGATCTCTGAGCCTGGCCAGCTCAGCATTGGTCTCATCTCAGTCATCTCATTCTGAGTTCTCTTGGTACTTGCAGTCATTCTTCTTGCTGAGAGTTTTCTGTCCCTGTTGTGTCCCCTGGTTTGTTGTGTCCCGTGTCACTGGTGTTGGTGAGTGTTTGGCCTGGACTGCTCTGCCCTGCTGCACAGCTGGGGTAGGGGTGATAGGACAAGTGCTGGGGACTTGAGATTTGTAATGCTTTGTGTACTTGGACTCTAGAGGGTATTCCTTGGTTGACACGAGATGTCTGGTGCTTTTAAATTATCCTGCAGCACTCTGACTTTTGTTCTAACTTTTTTTCAGATGCAGCTGGATTTAAATCCATGGCAGAGCACCCCCTGCTGGGTGAGGAGGGAGTTCCCCTGAGCAGGTCAGTCACTGTTTCTGTTTGTAGAAGTGTAAATGGTGGCTCTGTTACAGCTCTGTTCTTTCTCTTTATTTTTAGGAAGTAAAGCTGGATATCAGCAGTCAGGGTGAAGTCAGCAAGGTGAGCAGTGATAGGTGGACAGAAGCAGTTGCTGTTGCTGCAGTCTCACTTTCTGCTGCAACTCTAAGCATCCATTCCTGTGTGTTTTGGGCAGTCCCACCCACATGAGGCCGAACATCCCTCACCAAGCAGACGACAGAGCCGGTTCTCCTCCCTCTTGAGACAACAGCCCCGTGACAGCAGGAAATTCCCAGAGAGAGCGCGACCTTCCATCACACCAGACTGAATTCTCATCCCTGGCCATCCCAGAAATAAGTGGAGGGCTGTGAGAGGATGACAGTGGGGTGCAGGATCAGGAGTCAGTGGGAGGGGTTTTTGAGTCATGTGTGTCCAAGGTGTTTCCCCTTAGGCAGGTAAAGTGGAAGTCTCATTTTTATTCATAATGCTGTGGTGTGCATGGCAGAGCAGTCTTGATGAGTGTTGTGTCACCTGTCTGTTGTGTCTTTTGTGTGTCTTGTCTTTTCTCTTAGCCGTCAAGGGGCTTCTTGGAATCCCTGGCATCAGTCTGAACATTTCTGATCTTGGACAGGCATTGGAATCCCATCTCTCTTCAAAGCATCCAGTCCAATTTCTTTTCAGGTCTTTTTCTGAGCTGTATTGACAGCTGTGCCCGCCCTGATCCATTATGGCAGGTTAGGTCTTGTAAGAGTGCAGAGATAGGCAGGGGATTCTGACCACAGCATTCTCAGGCATCCATCTCAGTGGTTCTTGGAATAATTCATTTTATCATCTTGTTCCTGCAGAGTTCTCTGAGCCTGGCCAGCTCAGCATGTTCTCATCTTGGTCATCTAATTCTGAGTTCTCTTGGTTCTTACAATCATTGTTCTTGCTGAGAGTTTCCTGTCCCTGTTGTGTCCCCTGGTTTGTTGTGTCCCGTGTCACTGGTGTTGGTGTGTGTTTGGCCTGGACTGCTCTGCCCTGCTGCACAGCTGGGTGTAGGGGTAATAGGACAAGTGGTGGGGACTTGAAATGTGTGATGTGGGGTGTAGTTGGACTGTAGATGTTGTATGTACATTGAGATCAGATGTCTGGAGCTTTTAAATTATTCTGCAGCACTCTGACTTTTGTTCTAACTTTGTAACTGATGTAGATGGAATAAATCTGTGGATACAAATAAGATTGGAGTTTCTTTGGGTTGTTGCTCCCACAAAATACAAATAATTTTTGGATAGGAGTTACTTGATGTGTTTCATTCCCTCTTCCCCTTAAAATCAGAGCAGAGGAAGCAGATTTTAAATCATCATTCCATGGATTTCACCAACTTCCTGACCGTTCCAAAAGTTTTCAATGTTAGAAATTCCTGAGCTAGTTTTTCAGGTAAGCTGGGATTTAGATGTTATTAATTCCTGTTATTTGATGTTTTTCCTCTCTCTGGTTTTAGTAAGGGAATATTTACTTATCCCAATTTTCCATCCCAACTGGAATTTTTGTACATCTTAGGGCACATTTCTAAGGAAATTTATCAAGTGAATGTTGGTAAATCAGGAATTGTTCAGCACCATATCCACAGGATTCTGTTAATTCCCAGGAGAACTTGCTTTTAGTGTTTAATTGCCATAATTCATCTCTTTGTAAAGTGGAATTCACTGCATTTTAAATTACATAAATCCCATTGCAACTTCAATCCTGGCCTAATTGCTGGGGTGGTTCTGTCCTGCCTTGGCACATTTGGATGCTCATTTGAAGTGAGATTCCTGCTAAAATAGAATCTGTTTCCAAGCACAACTGGGAATTGTCTGGAAAACCTTGTTTTCTGGGAGGCACTGAGTTTGTTTTGCCTATCCCTGCAGAATTGAGGATACTCTCAGAGCTGTGTTAGGCAGTGGCATGAGGGGAGAGCTGCATTTATTTAATTTTGTATTTATGCATTTTATATTTTTTTTTTTCATTTTGTATTTGCTTGCTTTTGCATGCTTTTATTTTATTGTGCTTTATCTTTATGTTATTTTTTGTTTTGTATTTTTAAACAGGTTTTATTTTTGATTTCCTCTATTTTTATATTTTTATTTTAATTTTTTTCTTATATGACTTTATTTTTAATGCCTCTATTTTTTATTATTTAATTTTATTATTTCCATGTTATTTATTTTGTATTTTTATTGTTTTATTTAATTTTTAAAATTTTTTAAATTTCATTTTATTGCTTTTTATTTTATTTTTTTTACTTTAAAATTTTATTTTTAAATTTTCATTTCTTTATTTTATTTTTAATTTATTTTTTCATGTTTTCTTTGTTCCGTTTTTCAAGGAACAAAGTGGAAGTTTGGCTATTGGCAAGAAAGAAGTTGATAAATGATGTCCATGTCCACTGGATGTCTGTATACAATTGGGAATGCAGTTAGCAAAACTTCTGTATTTTCTGCTAAATTAAAAAATCTGACCTGAGAAAGCTGTAAACACCGTGGTGCTGTTTCTTTCCTTTTTACACACTAACAGTTCTCATTCCACCCATTTACAGAATTACCAGCAATAACTTGATGTTGAGGTGTATTTCAGAGTTCGCAATAAAGAAAGTAGACTTCTTCTTTTGTAACACTCCAAGTCTCATTGTTTATTAACAAAAAAAATCCAAGATAAAGCAAACAAAAAACCCCAACCCAGAACCAATCTCCCACCCAAATGAGCACAGAAATAGAAAATATATCAATATTATTTTAATAAAAACTAAACATTTCCTTCTTAGAAAACCATGCTAATTTTATTCTGATTTATTGTAGTTCTGGTGTGTTAGGCTAATGAATTCATATAGTTTAAGATTTCATTTCAAACATAAACAAACAAACAAGAATTTAAAAACTATGTAAATAAATGTAATTAAAAAAAGGAAATATAAACCATGAAAAATAATATCAAGGACATAAATACATATACCATATTGCATACATTATTATGTATTATATGTCATTTCAAATATAAACAAACATGAATTTTAAAAATAAATACAAAAATATGTAAATAAATGTACTTAAAAGAAGAAATATAAAACATGAAAAATAATATCAAGGATATATATACATATACCATATTGCATACCTTATTATATATTATATCTAATTTCAAATATAATCAAATAAACATGAAATTTAAAAATTAATACAAAAATATGTAAATAAATGTAATTAAAAAGAGAAATATAAAACATTAAAAATAATAACAAGGATATAAATACATATACCATATTGCATACATTATGTATTATATATCATTTCAAATATAAGCAAACAAACATGAATTTTAAAAATAAATACGAAAATATGTAAATCTATGTAATTAAAAGAAGAAATATAAAACATGAAAAATAATATCAAGCATATAAATACATATACCATATTGCATACATTATTATATATATTATATATAATTTCAAATATAAGCAAACAAACGTGAATTTTAAAAATAAATACAAAAATATGTAAATATATGTAATAAAAAAGAAATATAAAACATTAAAAATAATATCAAGGATATGGATACATATATCATATTGCATACATTATTACATATATTATACATGCATATGAAGAGAAAGATAAATGGTAATTATGAAAATAATAAATATTAAAAATATTAAAATATAGCTTTCAGTAAAGGCTTCTTTTGTTTGAATTTGGCTGGTGGCAGGGTTCTTTTAGTTGTGGCTGGGAGTCTTTCGGGGCATTTATTTTACAGGGTTTGGGAAGGGGATTTTTTGTCACGTTCTTTTTTGCCTCCGATCTCTGCCTGTCCCCTGAGGTCGGGGCGGTGCTGCCACCTGGTGCATACAGAGCGGTACTGCCGCTCCCTCACCGGCTATGCCGGGCTGAGCACGGGGCGGTGCTGCCACCTGGTGCATACAGAGCGGTATTGCAGCTCCCTCACCGCCTATGCCGGGCTGAGCACGGGGCGGTGCTGCCATCCCGTGGGCACACAGCGGTACTGCAGCGCTCCCGCCTCGCCGGTGAGCACGAACTCTCACAACAAGGAGAAGAAACTATTATGTCTCTTTGCAAAAACCTTTGGCTACATCAGGGTACTAATTCAGGGAACTAACATTTCATCTTTAAATGTTCTGTTCTCTGCCATCGCCACGGTAAGCCCTGAAAGCTTCCTGAGCTGTTCTCATACAGACCTGTTTGGTCAAAAAAAAAACAACCCAAAAACCCCCAAACAATCACTATTTTATTACTGTGTGCAAACTCAGGGCAAAGTTTTTATTCAACATCTCTAAGTAGAAACATTAAAGCCCCAATTTCTCTTTTCTTGAACAGTCTGAGACACAGTATTACTTATATCATTTTTATTACAGGCATTTTTAACTTTTTAAAGAACTAGAAGCACTGTTTGTGCATGTGTGTGTTGGTAATATCCACCCTCTCTCCAATGCAGAAGGGGAAAAAAAGGCTGCAGAGCTTCCTACAATGGGCTGTAAGTGCAAATAAGGAGGAGCCAGAGGTTTGGTCATGATGATTTACTATTTCTTAAGAACCTGGTTGATTTCATGATACCAAAACCAGTATGAATAGAAGACTGAACTCAGGAATCATGATTGTCTTATGGCGTTTAAAAAGCTTTAATGGCTTTTAAAGACATTTATATCAGACGTGGTTTATTTTTAAATTTAAAAAAAAAAAAAAAGCCCTGATCCATCACTGCTGCTGCACTGTGTGACAGAAGCCCCAAATGCCACCTTCCCTCCACTTGGAACAGGTGAGAGATGGAACTAAGCCCCAGAGGATTTTCTGCTCATTGATTATACGTGAGTTTTAGTGGGAATTCTCTGGGAAATCTGGCAGCTGAACATGCCAGCCCAGATCTGCAAACATGCAGTGCCAGAATGAGAACATTTGAAATGTAAACCAGGATTTATTCAATTGACTCAGGGCTGCAGGCTGTGCCCAGGTCCTTGTTACAAATACTGCACAGGGAAAAACCAGAACTGCACATTCCTTGTGATGTGTCTTGAATTTTGGGGGAGAGGTAAATAAAAATGAGATGCAAATGAGGGAATTGCTTCTACATGTAAATATTCCTGTCCTAAAGGAGCCGTCGGCTCTGTACCAAGACTTGAGATAAAAAAAATATATTTCTTTAAAACCCAAGCCCTTTAGAGGCTGCAGTTTGTGTCATGTAGAATTCCTAGGGGCTGAGATCAGGAAATCTGTGAGCCACATCCAGCTGAGCTCAGGGGAACCGAACCGAGCTCAGCCCAAGTCGGCGACCGGCACCGACTTCTGCCGAACCGAGCCGAGCCTCCTGCTCTCGTGCCCATTACTTAGCGCCAGTGCAGTCACTGCCCGTGAGCTCCTGCCCGACCGTCCGCGTCCGTGCGATGGCCGGGCCGGCCGCGGGCCCCGGCAGCCGGAAAACACCGAGCTGGGCGTGTTTAACGTGGGGCGGCCCCGCCTTCCCGCGCGGGGCTCGGCCCGGCCCGCACCGCCCTCAGGGAGCCGAGCCCGGCCGAGGGGCGGGGAGCGCAGCGAGCGGTACCGAGTACGGCCGAACGGAGCCTCCTGCTTTTGTGCCCATTAATTAGTGCAAATGCAATCACTGCCTGTGATCTCCTGCCCGATCCCGCCCTCCCGTCCGTGGCCGGGCCGCCCGCGGGCCCCGGCAGCCGGAAAACACCGAGCTGGGCGTGTTTAACGTGGGGCGGCCCGGCCCGCGCCGCCCTCAGGGAGCCGAGCCCGGCCGAGGGGCGGGGACCGAAGGGAGGGGCGCCGAGTGCGGCCGAACCGAGCCGGGGTTCCCCGAAGAGACGAATCTAAACGACGGCGACCGAGAAAAGCCGTGGTCTTCCGAACAGCCGAGAGTTTACGACAATTTCCGAGGTTTGCCGAACAGCCGAAAATAGACGAGAGTTTACGACAATTGCCGAGGTTTTCCGAACAGCCGAAAATAGCCGAGAATTGACGACAATTGCCGAGATTTTCCGAACAGCCGAAAATAGACGAGAAATTACGAAAAGAGCCGCGGTCAGCCGAAAAGCCGAACCCAGCCGACTTCAGCCGACTTTAGCTGATTCGAACCGGACGTAGCCGCTTTCAGCCGAACCGAGGGAGCCCGGCGCCATCGCTCCGTCCGTCCCTCCCTCCCTCCCTCCCTCCCTCCCGCTGCGGCCGCGGCCCCCAGCATCGCCGTGGAGCCGGGCGGAACGTCCTCCAAGCTGCCGGAGTGCGGATGGTGAGGGCGGATCGTGCCTGGACACGGTTCCGGGGGGAGTCGGGGGTTTCCGGAGGGAGTCGGGGGTTCCCGGGGAAAGGCCCCGCGTGCTCGCTGGCCCCGAGAGCCCCTGGAACGCTTATTCGGGCAGGTCAAGCGCTTCGGCCTGAGGGAGGAATTTCTCACAAGGACACAGAGATGGACAAGGGGAACCGAAGCAGCTTCAGATTAAATATCAAGAAGGAATTTTTCCCTGTGAGGGTGGGGAGGCCCTGGCACAGGGTGCCCAGAGGAGCTGTGGCTGCCCCTCGTCCCTGGAAGTGTCCAAGGCCAGTTGGACGGGGATTGGAACACCCTGGGATGTGGAATGGGATGAGCTTTAAGTCCCTTCCACAATTTACTGATTCTGATGATTTGGCTGGGGTCATCAGCCGTTGGAAATTCAGGCTGAAAGATGACTGCTCATAATTTGCGCTTGTAAACAAGATGAATGCTTAAAAAAATTCTGATGCATGATTTTTTTTTTTTAAAGGGATGGGAGAGTTGCTGCCTTTTTTTTCCTCTGAATAAATGTATTTCTTCCTTGCAGCATGGTAGAAACCCTGTTCTGCTCAGCTGTCCTAAAATCTGTCTAGAGAATGAAAGTGTGTTGGGTTTAGTTGGTTTGTAGCACTTAAAAGTGGTCTTCAGATATCTTCAATAACTGTATCCTGAATTAAAGCTCCATGCCAGAGTTCTTTTGTGCAAGCATTTTTAGTTGGTTTATAGCACGTTAAAAATGGTCTTCAGATATTCTTCATAACTGTATCCTGAATTAAAGCTCCATGCCAGAGTTCTTTTGTGCAAAGCATTTTTAGTTGGTTTTATAGCACTTTAAAATGGTCTTCAGATATTCTTCAATAACTGTATCCTGAATTAAAGCTCCATGCCAGAGTTCTTTTGTGCAGGCACTGTTTCTAATAGACAGTGGTTGTTCATCTGGACTGGTTTAAATGTGTCTGTTTTTTTTCTGAAGTTCCCATTTATTTTGCTATATTGATGTGGATTTTCACTCTCATACTCTGGACAGTGGCTTTGGGATTTTTTTCTCCATTCCACAGCTAGAATATTTTTTCCCATGGCAGTAAAATTCTCTAAAGTATAACCTGACTGCAGAATGGCATTTTCTCGCGAGTAATGCTGCTTCTCCCAGCCAGCACTGCACTGTTCTTGGTCTTGGTGCAATTTGTCACTGTATTCTGTAGAATCCATGGCTGCCTCTCAGGGTTCTGAAGAGTGCTGTATTTGGATTTTTGGCTTCAGAGTGGGAATGCATGATCTGAACTGTGGCATCTCACCTATATTCTCAGAACCCTGGAAAAGCAAGCTCTTATCATTAGGAACTCTTGAAAGTTGAGCTGTCTTGCAAGAGTGCTGCAAAGGGTGAGATTTAACCTGATATCCTTCTTTGTTAAACTCACCTCTGTGAAACCTTAATATGCTTCAATAGTTTCTGCAGAACGCTTATTTCACGCAGAGCAATTCAGCACATTGTTAACGTGTACTGACTGCTTCATGTAACTGGTACCTTGTGTCATGCAAGATTTCAGCCCTTTTCCTTCAGTTTTCATGTAATTACCTTTTCTGTTTATCAGCACTGCCTTGGGTTCCTGTTTATGTCTCAGTATTTGATCTGTTGTTTCTAGTTAGTTGCTTCACTCTCCAGATCTTCACTTAACTTTTAGTCATGTGTCTTCTGCCTTTTGTGCAAATGACTTAATGCTTCTTCTGTGACGTTGTATTAATATTAATCATAAATTAATCATGACAAATCAAGCAGATGTTTAGCTCTACTAAAATCTTGTGACTGCAGGTAGGAAGAGTTTGAAGCAAATAGTGTAAGGAAGTTGTCTGTGGAAGCTGAAGGTTGTGCAGCAAAAGCTGAGTGTGTGGCTGTGACACATAGCCAGGTCTGGGAAGATTTGTTCTGTGTGGACAGTGGATATTAAGTTGGGTGAGCTTTGAAAGTAGCACAGAAAGAATCAATGAAAAGAATGGGTGTGAGATCAGATCTGAGCCTTTCTGACGTGCATACATGCTCTTTGTGTTGTCAAATTCTGTGTGTAACCAAGTGTGTTTCCCTGGTTGTTTTGCAGGTATTGGGCTACTCAAAGCTCTGGAGACAGACTGACTGCTGTTGAGTCACGGGTGGCTGCTCTGCGTAGGCAGGTCTGAGGGAAATATGGTAAGTGTTGAACTGCAGGACAGGCACGGGGGGAGCTGCAGTACCGCTCTGTGTGCACAGGGTGGCAGCACCGCCCCGAGCTCAGCCCGGACAGGCACGGGGGGGCTGCAGTACCGCCCTGTGTCTCCCTGAGGCTGAAGCCGTGTTTGCTGTCAGTGACGACATAGGGGAGGATGATAAAGAAGAAGAAACTTTGGTTTTTTTTCCCCTGAGTCCCCAAGACTCTCTCTGCAGCTGTTGCCTGTATATCTCTTAAAAGAGTTTCTGGTTTAGAAGGTTTTTACATTCTGCAGTATTTATCTATAACTCAAGTAAAAACAGTCATACTGTATCAATGTGATGTTAATTACTTTATTTGAGTTGGTTTAGTTAAAGCAAATAATTGATAAGGTGTTTGAGCATCCCTTAGGAGCTGGCAGCTCTACTTCATTTCTCTTCATTCCTTCATGTCTTTCAATTATTTCCTAAGCAATTACTGCAATGAGGATAACAGTAAGGACAACAGCATTTCTGATCTGATGGATGGGGAAATCCAAGCCCAATTCCTTGGAGAGTGAAGGAATGGGGATCTGAGCCTCAAGCTGGGTTTTGACAGTGGAATTTGATGAGGAAGAAGAGGAGAGATCCCCCAGGAAGTGGTTAAGGGCAAGTTCTGCTGGCTTTGGGTGCTCCTACCCCCCAAAATCATCCTGATTTAACTGGGCTTGAAGAAGCAGTGGGATGTGCCAGGGGCCTGTTCTGGGACCCCCACACCCTGGTCAGGGATGCCTGGGAAGTGCCAGCTGCAGAGGAACCCTAGAGAGGGCTGTGCTGGGATGCCTCAAATTCCCAGCCAGAGATGCTGCGCACTGCTGGACCTTTGGGACACTGCTGAGAGGCTCCACTGCCTGATCCAGAGAGGTCTCCCATGATTTTCTGTGGTGCTTAGAACCTGGCAGGTCGT
>CAJVGK010000001.1:0-32592 GCA_910950805.1 Acrocephalus scirpaceus scirpaceus
GGTCACCTTGAATAGGGATACTGGAAGCAGGGACACCTGGGACTCGGAAAGCTGGGACACCTGGGACACCCTGGTCACCTGGGACTGGAATCTATGGGACAGGGACACCTGGGACTGGGACACCTGGGATAGGACACCTGGGTCACCTTGGATAGCAGTAGTGGAAGCAGGGACACCTGGGACTGGGACACCTGGGACATCTGGGACACCTGGGACACCTGGGACACCTGGGACAAGGACACCTGGGTCAGCTTGGATAGGGATACTGGAAGCAGGGACACCTGGGACTGGAATCTGTGGGACAGGGACACCTGGGACTGGGACACCTGGGACTGGGACAGCTGGGATGGGAAACCTGGGATAGGAAAGCCGGGACACCTGGGACAAGGACACCTGGGTCATCTTGGATAGTGACAGTGGAAGCAGGGACACCTGGGATTCCTGGGACTGGAATCTGGTCCCGGGACACCTGGGATGGGACAGCTGGAACTGGGACATCTGGGACATCTGGGAAAGCTGGGACTGGGATACCTGGGACACCTGGGACAAGGACACCTGGGTCACCTTGAATGGGGATACTGGAAGCAGGGACACCTGGGACTGGGATCTATGGGACAGGGACACCTGGGATGGGACAACTGGGACACCTGGAACACCTGGGACACCTGGGACAGGTGGGTCATCTTGGATGGGGATACTTGTGGAAGCAGGGACACCTGGAACTGGGATCTGTGGGGCAGGAACACCTGGGACTGGGACAGCTGGGACATCTGGGACACCTGGGACATCTGGGACATCTGAGACAAGGACACCTGGGTCACCTTGGATAGTGATAGTGGAAGCAGGGACACCTGGGACTGGAATCTGTGGGACAGGGACACCTGGGATGGGACATCTGGGACATCTGGAATACCTGGGAAATCTGGGACAAGGACACCTGGGTCACCTTGGATAGGGATACTGGAAGCAGGGACACCTGGGATGGGAAACCTGGGACATCTGGGACACCTGGGATGGGACACCTGGGACAAGGACACCTGAGTCACCTTGTAGTGGAAGCAGGGATACCTAGGACTGGAATCTATGGAACAGGGACACCTGGGTCACCTTGGATAGGGATAGTCAAAGCAGGGACACCTGGGACTGCGACATCTGGGACATCTGGGACATCTGGGATGGGACACCTGGGTCACCTGGGACACCTGGGACAAGAACACCAGGGTCACCTTGGATGGGGATACTGGAAGCAGGGACACCTGGGACTGGGAAACCTGGGACATCTGGAACACTTGGGACATCTGGGACAGGAATCTATGGAACAGGGACACCTGGGACTGGGATACCTGGGACGGTAAAGCTGGGATGGGAAAGCTGGGATGGGGACACAGGCCCCGAGCCCCCTGGGCCAGGGACACCGGGAAAAGGAACACTTTTCTGGGGGCGGGGAATCCCTGGGACAGGATGCCCGGAACTGGGTCACCCGGGATGGAGCCAAAATCCGGGAACGGGGACAGGAACCCCCTCCCCCAGCGTGTCCCCGCCACCCCGGTGTCACCCCGTGTCCCCTCCCCGCCCTGCCCACCTGTCCGTGTGTCCGTCCATGGCTCTGTCCGCCCGCTCCGGCTGCTCCCGGCCCCTCCGGTGCCCCGTGGCTCACGTGACGCCGTGGCACGGCGGGGACAAGGGTCAGTGCCAGCCGAGGGGCCTCGCCGGGGTGGCGGGGCCGGCGGAGGACACGGCGGAGCCTCGGCCAGGACATGGGGACAGCTCCGGGGACAGCCGGCCCCGGGGACAGCTCCGGGGACAGCCAGCTAAGGGGACAGCCAGCTCCGGGGACAGCTCCGGGGACAGTCAGCCCCGGGGACAGCCAGCCCTGGGGACAGCCAGCCCCGGGGACAGCCAGCCCTGGGGGCAGCCAGCTCCGAGGACAGCTCGGGGGACAGCTCCGGGGACAGCCAGCTCCGGGGACAGCCAGCTAAGGGGACAGCTCGGGCGACAGCTCGGGGGACAGCCAGCCCCGGGGACAGCCAGCTCCAGGGACAGCCAGCTCTGGGGACAGCTCTGGGGACAGCCGGCTCTGGGGACAGCCAGCCCCGGGGACACGGAGGGGACAGCCAGCTCCAGGGACAGCCAGCCCTGGGGACAGCCACCTCCGGGGACAGCCAGCCCCGGGGACTCGGAGGGGACAGTAAGCTCCGGGGACAGCCAGCTCTGGGGACAGCCGGCTCCGGGGACAGCCGGCTCTGGGGGAGACATGGAAGGGACACAGAGACCGGGACGTGCCCGGGGGGCTGCTGAGACCCCCCCCTGCTGGTGACACGGGTGAGGAGGGGCTGCTGGGGACACACCGGCCCCGCTGGGACAGGGGGGACATGGCTGAGGCTGCTGAGACCCCCCAAACTCATGACACACATGTGGGGAGCTGCTGAGACCCCCCAAACTCTTGACATGGGGATGCATGACTGCTGAGACCCCTCAAACTCGTGACACACGTGTGGGGAGCTGCTGATACCTCCAAAGTCGTGACATGGGGGTGCACAGCTGCTGAGAGCCCCCCAAACTCACAACACGTGTGCATAGAGCTGCTGAGACCTCACAAACTCGTGACACACGTGGGGAGCAGCTGAGATCCCCAAAGTCGTGACAGGGGTTGCAGAGCTGCTGAGACCCCCCCAAATTCGTGACATAGGGGGGTACAGCTGCTGAGACCCCCCAAACTCATGCCACACATGTGGGGAGCTGCTGAGACTCCCCAAACTCGTGACATGGCGGGCACAGCTGCTGAGACCCCCCAAACTTGTGACACGGGGGTGCACAGCTGCTGAGATCCCCGAAAATTGTGACACGTGTGTGTGTGCGCAGCTGCTGAGAGCCCCCAAACTCATGCCACACATGTGGGGAGCAGCTGAGACCCCCAAAGTCGTGACATGGGGGTGCACAGCTGCTGAGACCCCCTAAAACTGTGACAGGTGGGTACACGACTGCTGAGAACCCCCAAAACTCTTGACGTGTGTGTGCAGAGCTACTGAGACCCCTTAAAATTGTGACAGGTGGGTACAGAGCTGCTGAGACCTGTCCCAGCTTGTGACACGTGGATGAAGTTTTGCTGAGACCTCACAAACTCGTGACACGAGTGTGTGCAGCTGCTGAGACCCCCTAAAATGGTGACATGTGGGTACAGAGCTGCTGAGAACCCCCACAACTCCTGACACGAGTGTGTGTGCAGAGTTGCTGAGACCACACAAACTCGTGACAGGTGGGTACAGGGCTGCTGAGACCTGCCCCAACTTGTGACATGAGTGTGTGCAGCTGCTGAGACCCCTTAAAATTGTGACATATGTGTGTACAGAGCTGCTGAGACCTCACAAACTCATGACATATGTGTGTGTGTGTGTGTGTGCAGCTGCTGAGACCTGTCCCAACTCGTCACAACATGCCAGTCCGGGGTTGCTGAGACCGCAACACTCGTGACACGTGTGTGTGTGTGTGTGTGTGTGTGTGTGCGTGCAGCTGCTGAGACCCCCTAAAACTGTGACATGTGGTAACAGAGCTGCTGAGACCTGTCCCAACTCATCACATGGGAGTCCAGGGTTGCTGAGATCCCAACACTCATGACATGAGTGTGTGCAGCTGCTGAGACCCCCTAAAATGGTGACATGTGGGTACAGGGCTGCTGAGAACCCCCACAACTCGTGACATGTGTGTGTGTGCGTGTGTGCATGCAGTTGCCAAGACCTCACAAATGCATGACACGTGTGTGTGCAGCTGCTGAGACCTGCCCCAACTCGTGACATGTGGGTACAGGGCTGCTGAGAACCCCAAAACTCATGACAGGAGTGTGTGCAGAGCTACTGAGACCTCACAAACGCGTGACATGAGTGTGTGTGCAGCTGCTGATACCTGCCCTAACTTGTGACATGAGTGCACAGAGCTGCTGAGACCCCTGAAAATGGTGACAGGTGGGTACAGAGCTGCTGAGAACCCCCAAAACTCATCAGATCTGTATATGCAGAGCTACTGAGATCTCACAAACTCATGACAGGTGGGTACAAAGCTGCTGAGACCTGTCCCAACTCATCACATGGGAGTCCGGGATTGCTGAGACCCCCACACTCTTGACACGTGTGTGTGCAGCTGCTGAGACCTGTCCCAACTCGTGACACGTGTGCACAGACCTGCTGAGACCCCCGAAAATTGTGACATGTGGGTACAGGGCTGCCAACAACCCCCACAACTCGTGACACGTGTGTGTGCGTGTGTGCATGCAGCTGCCAAGACCTCACAAACTCGTGACATGTGTGTGTGCAGCTGCTGAGACCCCCTAAAACTCTGACAGGTGGGTACAGGGCTGCTGAGACCTGTCCCAACTTGTGACATGAGTGTGTGCACAGCTGCTGAGTCCTGCCCCAACTCGTGACACGTGTGCAGCTGCTGAGACCTCACAAACTTGTGATACATGGATGAAGTTTTGCTGACACCTCACAAACTCACGACATGAATGTGTGCAGCTGCTGAGACCCCCTAAAACTGTGACAGGTGGGTACAGAGCTGCTGAGACCTGCCCCAACCCGTGACACACGTGTGTGTGCGCACAGCTGCTGAGACCTCACAAACTTGTGACACACGTGTGTGTGCAGAGCTACTGAGACTTCACAAACTTGTGTCAGGTGGGTACAGGGCTGCTGAGAACCACCACAACTTGTGACACAAGTGCGTGCAGCTGCTGAGACCTGCCCAAACTTGTGACACGTGTGTGTGTTCAGAGCTACTGAGACCCCCTAAAACTGTGATATGTGGACACAGAGCTGCTGAGAACCCCCAAAACTCATGACATGGGAGTCTGAGGTTGCTGAGACCCCAACACTCGTGACGTGTGTGTGTGTGTGTGTGTGTGTGCGCACGCAGTGCTGAGACCGCACAAACTCGTGACACATGGATGAAGTTTTGCTGAGACCTGTCCCAACTCATGACACGTGTGTGTGCAGAGCTACTGAGACGCCCTAAAACTGTGATATGTGGGTACAGAGCTGCTGAGACCTGCCCCAACTCATGACACGAGTGTGTGCAGAGCTACTGAGACCTCACAAACTTGTGACACGTGGATACAGAGCTGCTGAGACCTTTCCCAACTCGTGACACGTGTGTGTGTGTTTGTTTGCAGCTGCTGAGACCCCACAAACTCGTGACACGAGTGTGTGCAGCTGCTGAGACCACAAAATTGTGACGGGTGGGTACAAAGCTGCTGAGAACCCACCAAATTTGTGACACGAGTGTGCAGCTGCTGAGACCCCCCAAAATTGTGACATGTGGGTAAAGAGCTGCTGAGACCTGTCCCAACTTGTGACACACGTGTGTGTGTGCAGAGCTACTGAGACCCCCTAAAATTGTGACATGAGTGTGTGCAGAGCTGCTGAGAACCCCCGCAACTCGTGACATGTGTGTGTGTGTGTGTGTGTGTGCAGTGCTGAGACCTCACAAACTCGTGACATGTGTGCACAGAGTTGCTGAGACCCCCTAAAATTGTGACATGGGGGTGCAGGGCTGCTGAGAACCCCCACAACTTGTGACACAAGTGTGTGTGTGTGTGTGTGTGTGTGCATCTTCTGAGACCTAACAAACTCGTGACAGGTGTGTACAGGGCTGCTGAGAACCCCCACACTCATGACACGTGTGTGTGTGTGTGTGTGCAGCTGCTGAGACCTCACAAACTCGTGACACGTGTGCAGCTGCTGAGACCTGCCCCAACTTGTGACACGTGTGTGTGTGTGCAAGGCTACTGAGACACCCTAAAATTGTCACAAGTGGGTACAGAGCTGCTGAGAACCCCCAGAACCTGGGTGGGTACAGGGCTGCCGAGACCTGTCCCAACTCGTGACATGGGAGTCCGGGGTTGCTGAAACCTCAACACTCGTGACACGTGTGTGTGTGTGTGTGTGTGTGTGTGCACACGCAGTGCTGAGACCTCACAAACTCGTGACACATGGATGAAGTTTTGCTGAGACCTGCCCCAACTCGTGACACGTGTGTGTGCAGAGCTACTGAGACGCCCTAAAACTGTGATATGTGGGTACAGAGCTGCTGAGACCTGTCCCAACTCATGACATGAGTGTGTGCAGAGCTACTGAGACCCCTTAAAATTGTGACAGGTAGGTAAAGAGCTGCTGAGAACCCCCAAAACTCGTGACACGAGTGCATAGAGCTACTGAGACCTCACAAACTTGTGACACTTGTGTGTGCAGCTGCTGAGACCTCACAAGGTTGTGACATGTGGGTATAGGGCTGCTGAGACCCCCACACTCGTGACATGTGTGCATGCAGCTGCTGAGACCTCACAAACTCGTGAAACGAGTGTGTGCAGCTGCTGAGACCTGCCCCAACTTGTGACACGTGTGTGTGCAGAGCTACTGAGACCCCCTAAAATTGTGACAGGTGGGTACAGAGCTGCTGAGACCTGTCCCAACTCATGACACGAGTGTGTGTGCAAGTCAGACCCCTGAAATTTGTGACAGACGGGGGCAGAGCTGCTGAGAACCCCCAAAACTCGTGACACGTGTGTGTGTGTGTGTGTGCGCGTGCAGCTGCCGAGACCTCACAAACCCATGACACGTGTGTGTGCAGCTGCTGAGACCCCCTAAAACTGTGACATTTGGGTACAGAGCTGCTGGGAACCCCCACAAATCATGACACGTGTGTGTGCAGAGCTGCTGAGACCTCACAAACTCGTGACACGTGGGTACAGGGCTGCTGAGACCTTTCCCAACTCGTGATACGAGTGCATAGAGATGCTGAGGCCCCCGAAAATTGTGACATGTGGGTACAGACAGAGCTGCTGAGAACCCCTAAAACTCATGACACGTGTGTGTGCAGCACTACTGAGACCTCACAAACTCGTGACACAAGTGTGTGCAGCTGATGAGTCCTGCCCCAACTCGTGACACGTGTGCAGCTGCTGAGACCTCACAAACTCGTGACACGAGTGTGTGCAGAGCTACTGAGACCCCCTAAAACTGTGACAGGTGGGTACAGAGCTGCTGAGACCTGTCCCAAGTCGCGACACGGGAGTCTGGGGTTGCTGAGACCCCACACTCGTGACACGTGTGTGTGTGTGCGTGTGTGTGCATGTGCACGCAGTGCTGAGACCTCACAAACTCGTGAAACGAGTGTGTGCATCTGCTGAGACCTAACAAACTTGTGAGAGGTGGGTACAGAGCTGCTGACACCCCGCAAACTCGTGACAGGAGTGTGTGCAGAGTTACTGAGACCTCACAAACTTGTGACATGAGTGTGCGTGCAGCTTCCGAGACCTGCCCCAGCTTGTGACATGTGGGCACAGAGCTGCTGAGACCTGTCCCAGCTTGTAACACGAGTGTCATGACACGAGTGTGTGTGTGTCCAGAGCTACTGAGTCCCCTTAAAATTGTGACAGGTGGGTACAAAGCTGCTGAGAACTCCCAAAACTCGTGACACGAGTGCACAGAGCTACAGAGACCTCACAAACTCGTGACACGAGTGTGTGCAGCTGCTGAGACCTGCCCCAGCTTGTGACATGTGGGTACAGAGCTGCTGAGACCCCCACACTCATATCACGTGTGTGTGTGTAGAGCTGCTGAGACCCCACAAACTTGTGACACATGCATGAAGTTTTGCTGAGGCCTCACAAACTTGTGATGTGTGTGTGCAGCTGTTGACACCTATTCCAACTTGTGGGACACATGTGTGCAAGGCTACTGAGACCCCCTAAAACTGTGACACAGTGGTGGGTACACAGCTGCTGAGAGACCCCACAACTCGTGACACGAGTATGTGTGTGTGTGTGTGTGTGTGTGTGCAGCTGCTGAAGCCCCCAGAACCGGTGACATTTGGGTACAGGGCTGCTGAGAACCCCCAAAACTCATGACAAGTGTGTGTGCAGCTGCTGAGACCTCACAAACTCATGACACGTGTGTGTGTGCAGAGCTGCTGAGACCTCACAAACTCATGACACGTGTGTGTGCAGAGCTGCTGAGACCTCACAAACTCATGACACGTGTGTGTGCGCAGCTGCTGAGACCTCACAAACTCATGACACGTGTGTGTGCAGAGCTGCTGAGATGCCCTAAAACTGTGACAGGTGGGTACAGAGCTGCAGAGAACCCCCAAAACTCATGACACGAGTGCATAGAGCTGCTGAGACCCTGAAAATTGTGATATGTGGGTACAGAGCTGCTGAGACCTCACAAACTCGTGACACGAGTGTGTGCAGAGTGGTTGAGACCTCAAACAAACTCCTAACATGGAAGTCTGGGATTGCTGAGACCCCCACACTTGTGACACGTGTGTGTGTGTGCGTGTGTGTGTGTGTGTGTGTGTGTGCAGCTCCTGAAGCCCCCTAAAACTGTGGTATTTGGGTACAGGGCTGCTGAGAACCCCCAAAACTCATCACATGAGTGTGTGCAGCTGCTGAGACCTGCCTCAACTTGTGACAGGTGTGCATAGAGCTGCTGAGACCTGTCCCAACTCGTGACACGAGTGTGTGTGCAGAGCTACTGAGACTTCACAAACTTGTGACACGTGGATACAGAGCTGCTGAGACCTTTCCCAACTCGTGACACGTGTGTGTGTGTTTGTTTGCAGCTGCTGAGACCCCACAAACTCGTGACACGAGTGTGTGCAGCTGCTGAGACCACAAAATTGTGACGGGTGGGTACAAAGCTGCTGAGAACCCCCCAAACTTGTGACACGAGTGTGTGTGTGTGTGTGCATGCAGCTGCCGAGACCTCACAAACTCGTGACGTGGGAGTGCGGGGTTGCTGAGACCCCACAACTCGTGACACGTGTGTGTGTGTGTGTGTGTGTGTGTGTGTGTGTGTGTGTGCAGTGCTGAGACCTCACAAACTCGTGACATGTGTGCATAGAGCTGCTGAGACCCCCTAAAATTGTGACATGGGGGTACAGGGCTGCTGAGAACCCCCACAACTTGTGACACAAGTGTGTGTGTGTGTGTGTGTGTGTGCAGCTGCTGAGAACCCCCACAACTTGTGACACGAGTGTGTGTGTGTGTGTGTGTGTGTGTGTGCAGCTGCCGAGACCTGCCCCACTCATGACACGTGTGTGTGTGTGTGTGTGTGTGTGTGTGCGCATCTTCTGAGACCTAACAAACTTGTGACAGGTGTGTACAGGGCTGCTGAGAACCCCCACATTCATGACACGTGTGTGTGTGCAGCTGCTGAGACCCCCACACTCGTAACACGTGTGTGTGTGTGTGTGTGTGTGTGTGTGTGTGTGCAGTGCTGAGACCTCACAAACTCGTGACATGTGTGCACAGAGCTGCTGAGACCCCCCAAAATTGTGACATGGGGGTACAGGGCTGCTGAGAACCCCCACAACTTGTGACACGAGTGTGTGTGTATGTGTGTGTGTGTGTGTGCAGCTGCCGAGACCTGCCCCACTCATGACACGAGTGTGTGTGTGTGTGTGTGTGTGTGCATCTTCTGAGACCTAACGAACTTGTGACAAGTGTGTACAGGGCTGCTGAGAACCCCCAAAACTCATGACACGTGTGTGTGTGCAGCTGCTGAGACCTCACAAACTCGTGACACGTGTGCAGCTGCTGACACCTGCCCCAACTTGTGACACGTGTGTGTGTGTGTGTGTGCAAGGCTACTGAGACACCCTAAAATTGTCACAAGTGGGTACAGAGCTGCTGAGAACCCCCAGAACTCGGGTGGGTACAGGGCTGCCGAGACCTGTCCCAACTCGTGACATGGGAGTCTGAGGTTGCTGAAACCTCAACACTCGTGACACACGTGTGTGTGTGTGTGTGTGTGTGTGTGTGTGTGTGTGTGTGTGCAGCTGCTGAGATATGCCCCAACTTGTGACACGTGTGTGTGTGCAGAGCTACTGAGACCCCCTAAAACTGTGACAGGTGTGTGGGTGTGTGGGTGTGTGCAGTGCTGAGACCCCCTAAAACTGTGACAGGTGGGTACAAAGCTGCTGAGAACCCCCAAAACTTGTGACACGAGTGTGCAGCTCCTGAGACCCCCCAAAATTGTGACATGTGGGTAAAGAGCTGCTGAGACCTGTCCCAACTTGTGACACGTGTGTGTGTGCAGCTGCTGAGACCCTCTAAAACTGTGACAGGTGGGTACAGAGCTGCTGAGACCTGTCCCAACTTGTGACACGTGTGTGTGTGCAGAGCTACTGAGACCTCACAAACTCGTGACACATGCGTGTGCAGCTGCTGAGACCTGCCCCAATCGTGACACCAGTGTCCCTGTGTCCCCCAGTCTGGCACAGCCTGTGCTGTGACCCCAGTGTCCCCATGTCCCCTGTGTGGTGACACCAATGTCCCCATGTCCCCTGTGCTGTGACACCGGTGTCCCCGTGTCCCCCAGCCTGTGCGGTGACACCAGTGTCCCCGTGTCCCCTGTGCAGTGACACCAATGTCCCCTGTGCTGTGACACCAGTGTCCCCTGTGCTGTGACACCAGTGTCCCTGTGTCCCTTGTGTGGTGACACCAGTGACCCTGTGTCACCTGTGCGGTGACACCAATGTCCCTGTGCCCCCCAGCCTGTGTAGTGACACCAGTGTCCCCATGTCCCCTGTGTGGTGACACCAGTGTCCCTGTGTCCCTTGTGTGGTGACACCAGTGTCCCCAGTGTCCCCTGTGCTGTGACCCCAGTGTCCTGTGTCCCCTGTGCAGTGACACCAATGTCCCCATGTCCCCTGTGCAGTGACACCAATGTCCCCTGTGCTGTGACACCAATGTCCCCATGTTCCCTGTGCAGTGACCCCAGTGTCCCCGTGTCCCCTGTGTGGTGACACCAATGTCCCCTGTGCTGTGACCCCAGTGTCCCCGTGTTGTGGGGGAGACTGGCTGGACAGGGGGAGACTGGCTGGACAGGGAAAGGCGCTCGGAAGATATCGGGTTGTTACGAGAGGGCCTCAGAAACATTCCAGCCATCAGATAAGATCTACCTCAAGGACACAAGCCCCCTTCAAGGACATACCAGTACCTTTCCGTTCCCCCCCAGGAAGTGTAGCAAGACCCTCTGACGTAGGAAAGACCCAGATAGTATTTAAGCTCCCTGTTCCAGAAAATAAACGCTTTTTTAACCATCCATCAAATTGGTGTCTGTGTGTTAAAAGCCCGGCGCTACAAGGAACACGTGGTAGCCGTGCTGTCTCCTCTGGAAACCAGGCCACTAGAGTTTGTGGACGAAAAATACAACATCTGGTGCCGATAACCCGGGAAAAGGACCTAGGAAATCGGGATTTCGCCTGGAAAGGAGACGGCGGTGGGGAACGGCGGGCCCGATCCACCACGAGAGAAGGAGGGACGCCTCCGGGACCAGCGAGAAGATGGAGGTTCTCGCGCAGGTTGTTAAGATTTTAAAAAAGCAATGGGGTATTCGGTGTGAGGAAAAGAATTTATATCTTGCTATAGCAAGGCTTATAAATTTGGGCACGATTGAGAGGCCAATAGATATTTTAAATGTAGAAAGGTGGGGGAGTTATACTGCCGCTTTGGCAGAGGATGCAAAAGTTACCGGCAGTGGAAAGAATCTGAAAGCGTGGGGCAATGTAGAGGCTGCCTTGAAAAAAGCAAGAGAACAGCAGGAAACTTGGGTAGCAATTAAAACCTGTTTATTTGCCGTCACGCAGCCGGGGGAGAGGAATCGGGGAACCGCGGGATCCTCCGGGAGCGACTTGTCTGGTGGCGGGAGCACGGGGGGAAAGGACGGGTGGACCCCCCGCCGGAGCCCATCCCCGGACCTCCCGGACCGTGGGGGGGAGCCTCGGACCCTGCTGCGGGAACCCCCGGGCCCAGGGAACCCCCCGGAACCCCCCGAAAGAGGCGCGGGTCCCCCTTCACCCCCCCGCCGCTTTTCACCGCGGGACCCGCCCGAGCCCGGCGGCGCCGGGCTGCCGCCGCGAGCCAGCAGCGGCGGGGAGAAGGGAGGCTGGGAATTGCCGCCGCGGGGCACCTGCCGCTCTCCGGAGCCGGGAGATCGGGGTCCGCCGCCGCTGTGGACCGGGCGCAGCAACGGCGGAATGCCGGGATCAGGGGCGCAGCCGCGGCGCGCACGAAGCGCTGACTCGCCGATTCCGGGAGAGCGGCCGCGCGGGGGAGGCTCCGCCCGCTTTTCCGAGCCGGCGGAGGCAGCCGCGGGTCGCCCAGTCGCCGAGGCAGCGCGGGGGGACGGAGAGCGCGCGAAATCTGTTTGGGAAAGGCTAGCACAGCAGGCAAGGGAGGCAGAGAGAGACGCGGCGCGGGCCCCCCCCCCCCCATACCTCCAAGATGGCGATCGTGAATGTGAACGGGGGTGGGGCGAAAAGCCGCGTGGAGAGCCGGAAATGCGAGTCCCTGCCAGCGCGCGTGCGTGGCGAGAGGGCTCAGCGGAGCTGATCTGCACTGCGCATGCGCGGGAGAACGAGTGGGGGGGCGACCGCGGCAGGAAACCCCCCCCAATGGCGTTTTTCGGAGGAGACACCCCCCCGTGGGGGGGGCGCGGCGAGCCCAAGGGGCGGGAATGGGACTGCCCACGAGAGGCGTGGCGACGCCACCCCCGGGAAGGGGGGAGGGGCCGGACTCGGGAGGCGGAACGGGGACGGACCCGAGGGTCCGCCCAAAGCCACTCCCGGAAGGCGGAGCGAGGGCGGAGCCGAACAAAAAGGCACAGCCAGCCGGAAGTGTACCAGCAGTCTGCTTCCGATACTGAGTGGGACCACAGCTCCACAGAAAGTCCGACTGAGAGCTCCGAGTCCGCAGAATCGGAAACAGAGACAACAGAGTTCATGGGTTTTTTACCCAAATCAAACAAAGCTTTTTATAATACAGGGGAACAAACACAACATAAACTCACAGATTGGGGCAAAATAAAGATAGCTTGTGCTGAATGGAAACCAGCGGCAGCCATTCATGCATTTCCAGTTAGGGTGTCAGGGGTGAGACAAAATCAGAGAAGGACTTACACACCTTTAAATACAAAAGAAATACAAGCAGTGGTGAAAGCAATTCAAGAAAAGGGAATGGGGTCAGCTGTAGTATCTACGTTAATTGATGGGCTTTTCAGCAATGACGATTTGTTGCCTTTTGATATTTCACAGATAACTCGCATGTTTTTTGATGGGGCAGGGTTGATTCTATTTCAGCAGGAATGGTCTGATCAGTGCACAGCTGCTCTAGCCCAAGCCTCAGGGCAGGGACAGTCCCTACATGGCTCTACCCTCTCCAGGCTTCTGGGCAAACACGATGATGTGGCAACACCACAGGACCAGGCAACACGCCTCACAGCAGAGGAGGTCAGAGCCACGACTAGGGCGGCTCGAGAAGCTATTAAATTAGCTTCAAGGGTGGTAGATCATGCCACGCCTTGGTCCACCATCAAGCAGGGGGAGAGTGAGAAGTTCACGACTTTTGTAGATCGCTTGCAAGCTGCAATCGATTCATCTACCCTGCCTGAGGCGGCAAAGGGACCTGTGGTGACAGACTGTTTAAAACAACAGTGCAACACTATCACCAAAGACATCCTGCGTTCTCTGCCAGTGGGAGCCAGTCTGGCTGACATGATCAAGCATGTAGCCAAAGAAGAACAACTGATCCCAATGCAGGCAACCATCCATACCATAACCAATGCAATAGCATGCCTGAAGTATGGCCAAACAGGTCATCTGGCAGAAAGCTGTCCTCAGCCAGCACAGCAGCCCGTGGCAGCACCCCCAACCCAACAGCGCCAGAGACCAACCTGCTGGAGTTGGGTGAGTGGGAACGGGGCTGGAAACTGATGCTTGCAGGGCGAGGGTATGCAGCTGTCAGAAAGGACGGGAAAACCAGGTGGTGTCCTCTCAAATCAATTAAACCTGATTTTCACAGTGAGCAGGATGAGACTAATGAAAACTGTGAGTTTCTGTTTACAGGACATGCTGGTGGGGCGGCCACATAATGCATACATGCCCCTTCCAGAGGAACGAGACACGCCACCAAAACGTCAGACAGCAGCAGAGAAACCCACGCGAGTGAGATCTAAGCATCGACAACAAATCTGTGTGATTTTGTTGTTGGGGTTTGTCGCCGGAGGACAAGCCAGCCCGAACTACTACCCACATCAGCCATTCAGGTGGGTCTTGAGACACCTTACAAATGATAAGGTGCTCAGAGCCATCACCACACCAAACACTCCATCCTTCGTGCTTCGCACCAACGATCTGTTTCCAGGACGACCAACGATAAATTCCTTCTCAACACCCGTGTACATATCCTACTGGTGCCCAGCTTCAAACCCAGGGAAAAGTTATTGTAATTACCCTGGGTGGGGATACTGTGGGTACTGGGGCTGTGAAACTATAGTCACAGATGCCAGGCCATCAGGGCCTGGGTGGGATCCACCACAGCCCGACCAGTTCCTGCAGTTCACCTGGGCACCCACAGGTTGCAAACCACCTCCTTCTGTACAGGAAAACCCCCATCGAAACAGTTATAAAATCCCCAAATTTAAAAAATGTTTGTACTATAAAATGACAGTCTTGCAGCCAAATCATCCTGGTTGGACAGTGGGTAAGACATGGACAGTGGTCCTCTACGGGACAAAAGAGTGGGTGAATGTGCGAATTACCAGGCTCCAGCCATCAGCGCCCCGAGCGGTTGGACCCAACAAGGTGATTAAAAGCACACAGACAGAGAAAAACATAACTAACCCCAAAATCTTACCCACGAGTGTCACAGAAAACCCAGCCAGTGATGAGAAAGCTCTCCAGATAGGTCGATTTGTCAAGTCAGACCCTGACCCAATTCTTCGTATGTTAGATGCCACTTATCTATCCCTGAATGAATCTAACCCTAACCTAACTAATTCTTGTTGGCTTTGTTATGATGTCCAACCCCCTTTCTATGAAGGAGTTGCTGTAAACACTTCATTCACTTACTCCACAGCCAATGCACCTCATCAGTGCAGATGGGACACACCCCGCAGAGGCATCACCCTGAGTCAAGTCACAGGTCGGGGCAGATGTTTTGGAAATGCAGCCCTAACTAAGCGAAAAGGGAATGTTTGCTCCAAAATTGTAAAGCCCAACAGAAAAAATAATAAGTGGGTTGTCCCAGCTGCATCAGCAATGTGGGTTTGTCAGAGATCCGGAGTAAGTCCTTGTGTGTTTCTTCCTAAGTTCAATGATTCTAACGACTTCTGTGTCCAAGTTCTGATTGTTCCTAGGGTCCTGTACCACTCAGATGAAGAGGTATACAACCTCTTCGAAGAACCCAGCCGGCTTCACAAAAGAGAGATACTGACAGGAATAACTATAGCCATGTTGCTTGGTTTGGGAGCGGCTGGAACGGCAACAGGTGTCTCGGCCCTAGCAACACAGCACCGAGGACTGTCTCAACTGCAAATGACCATTGATGAGGACTTGCAGAGGATCGAGAAATCCATTTCCTACCTAGAGAAGTCAGTCTCTTCGCTCTCGGAAGTGGTTCTGCAGAACAGGCGAGGCTTGGACCTCCTGTTCATGCAGCAAGGAGGCCTGTGTGCAGCCCTGAAAGAAGAATGCTGTTTTTATGCAGACCATACGGGGGTAGTAAGAGACTCGATGGCAGAACTTCGAAACAGACTGGCTCAGAGACAAAAAGATAGAGAGGCTCAGCAGGGCTGGTTCGAATCCTGGTTTAACCAATCTCCGTGGTTAACCACTTTGATTTCCACTTTAGTAGGCCCATTAGCAATGCTACTTTTAACAGCTATCTTCGGACCATGCCTGCTGAACAAAATAGTTTCATTTGTTAAAACTCGCCTAGAACGGACTAACATTCTGTTCCTAGGCCTGCATGAAATGCCGTGAATTAATCAGGGAACATTGCCAGTCACAAGCTTTTTCAAACTTGCCTGGCAAAAATTTACTCAGGTTTCCAAACTCCTTCTCCCTTTAGTTAGATACTAACCTTCTACCTCATTTAGTGCCTATATATATATACATATATCTACCTCATTTCTTTAGTGATAGAGGGGGGGGAGATGTGGGGGAGACTGGCTGGACAGGGGGAGACTGGCTGGACAGGGAAAGGCGCTCGGAAGATATCGGGTTGTTACGAGAGGGCCTCAGAAACATTCCAGCCATCAGATAAGATCTACCTCAAGGACACAAGCCCCCTTCAAGGACATACCAGTACCTTTCCGTTCCCCCCCAGGAAGTGTAGCAAGACCCTCTGACGTAGGAAAGACCCAGATAGTATTTAAGCTCCCTGTTCCAGAAAATAAACGCTTTTTTAACCATCCATCAAATTGGTGTCTGTGTGTTAAAAGCCCGGCGCTACAAGGAACACGTGGTAGCCGTGCTGTCTCCTCTGGAAACCAGGCCACTAGAGTTTGTGGACGAAAAATACAACACCGTGTCCCCTGTGCAGTGACACCAGTGTCCCTGTGTCCCCTACCCTGTCCTGTGACACCAATGTCCCCATGTCCCCTGTGCAGTGACCCCAGTGTCCCTGTGTGGTGACACCAATGTCCCCATGTCCCCTGTGCAGTGACACCAGTGTCCCTGTGTGGTGACACCAATGTCCCTTGTGCTGTGACCCCAGTGTCCCCGTGTCCCCTGTGCAGTGACCCCAGTGTCCCCGTGTCCCCTGTGCAGTGACACCAGTGTCCCCTGTGCTGTGACACCAATGTCCCCTGTGTGGTGACACCAATGTCCCCTGTGTGGTGACACCAATGTCCCCCAGCCTGGCACAACCCCCCCATGCAGAACACCAAAGTGAGGGGACACTGGGGACACGCACACACTGTCCCCACTTTGTGACAACCACGACCCTCACACCTTGACTTCCCACCTATATATTATTATTATTATTAATTATTATTATTAATAACAATCCTTTTTTTCCCTGTAAAACCTCTAAAAACGGATAAAAATAAAAAAATAAGAGGAGGAAGGGAGGGGAGGGGACACCCGCAGGCTCCTGGCCAGCGGGGGGACAGTGCCACCCCCCTTCCCAGCGAGGGGTCCCCACCTCCTGCTGTCCCCAACCCCAAAATTCCGGGGTGGGGCTGGATAAGGCCACAGGTGTCAGGCAGGGCGGGGTGCTCCGGGCACCCAGGGGTGCCCCGGGCGGTGTGGGGGGCACGGGGTGGGTGGGTGCCAGCCTAGGCCCTGCCCTCCCAGGGGTTGTATTCCGTCTCTCCGGCTGACACCTGGGAGATTCGCCGCGTGGAGCGCCACAGCCGCCGGTGGAACTGGCCCGGCCGCACCTGGGGTGGGGGGGAGAGGCTTTGGCTAAATCCTAAATCCGTTATCTGTCCCTTTCCTCAGCCCCTGCTCCATCCCCATCCTGTCCCAAAATCCTCATCTCCATCCTGTCCCAAGATCTTCATCCCCTTTTCCATCCCCATCCTATCCCAAAATCCTCATCCCCTTTTCCATCCTCATCCCATTTGATGATCCTCATCCCCTTCTCCATCTTCACCCATCCCATTTCAGGGTCCTCATCCCTTTCTCCATCCCCATCTCCTTCCAGTTCCTCATCCCCTTCTCCATCCCCATCCTATCCCAAATTTCTCATCCCTTTCTCCATCCCCATCCATCCCATTCCACATTTCTTATCACCTTCCCCATCCTCATCCTCGTCATCCCCATCCCATCCCATCCCATTCCGAGATTATCATCCCCTTCTCCATCCCCATCCTCATCCTTTTCATCTCCATCCCATTCCAAATTCCCCATCCCCTTCTCCATCCCCATCCCATTCCAAGATCTTCATCCCCTTGTCCATCACCATCCCATTCCAAGTCTCTCATCCCCTTCCCCATCCTCATCCTCTTCATCCCCATCCCATTCCAAGGTCCCCATCCCATACTCCATCCCCATCCTATCCCAAATTTCTCACCCCTTTTCCAGCCCCACTCATCCCATTCCAGGGTCCTCATCTGCTTCTCCATTCCTATCCTCATCCTTTTCATCCCCATCCCATTCCAAGGTCCCCATCCCATTCTCCATCCCCACCCATCCCATTCCAGGGTCTTCATCCCCTTCTCCATCCCCATCCTCATCTTTTTCATCGCCGTCCCATTCCAAGGTCCTCATCCCCTTCTCCATCTCCATCTCCTTCTGGTTCCTCATCTCCTACTCCATCTCCATCCTCTTCATCCCCATCCCATTCCAAGGTCCTCATTCCATACTCCATCCCCATCCTATCCCAAATTTCTCACCCCTTTTCCAGCCCCACCCATCCCATTCCAGGGTCCTCATCTGCTTCTCTGTCCCCATCCTCATCCTTTTCATCTCCATCCCATTCCAAAGTCCCCATCCCATTCTCCATCCCCATCCCATTCCGAGATCCTCATCCCCTTCTCCATCCTCATCCTCATCCTTTTCATCTCCATCCCATTCCAAGGTCTTCATCCCATTCCCCATCCCCATACTCATCCTTTCCATCTGCAAGCCATTCCAAGGTTCCCATCCCATTCTCCATGCCCTTCATCCCCATCCCATTCCAAGATCCTCATCCCATTCCAAGCTCCTCATCCCCTTCTCCATCCCCATCCTATCCCAAATTCCTCATTCCCTTCTCCTTCTGGTTCCTCATCCCCTTCTCCATTACCATCCCATTCCAAGATCCCCATCCCATTCCAAGATCCCCATCTCATTCCAGGGCACTCATCTGCTTCTCCATCCCCATCCTCATCCTCTTCATCCTCATCCCATTCCAAATTCCTCAACCCCTTCTCCATCCCCACCCATCCCATTCCAGGGTTCTCATCTGCTTCTCCATCCCCATCCTCATCCTTTTCATCCCCATCCCATTCCAAGGTCTCCATCCCATCCCATTCTCCATTCCCATTCCAAATTCCTCATCCCCTTCTCCATCCCCACCCATCCCATCCTCATCTGCTTCCCCATATCCATCATCCTTTTCATCCCCATCCCATTCTCCATCCCCATCTCCTTCCGGTTCCTCATCACCTTCTCCATCCCCATCCTCATCCTCTTCATCTCCATCCCATTCCAAGTTTCTCATCCCCTTCTCCATCCCCATCCTCATCTTCTTCATCCCCATTCCATTCCAAATTCCTCATCCCCTTCTCCATCCCCACCCATCCCATTCCAGGGCCCTCATCTGCTTCTCCATCCCCATCCTCATCCTCTTCATCTCCATCTCATTCCAAGGTCCCCATCCCATTCTCCATCCCCATCCCCATCCTCTCCATCCCTATCCCACTCCAAGGTCTTCATCCCCTTCTCCATCCCCATCCCATTCCAAGATCTTCATCCCGTTCTTCATTCCCATCCCCATTTCCATCATCGTCTTCTTCCAGATCCTCATCCTCTTCTCCACCCCCATCCCTATCCCACATCCCCTTCCCCACCCCTCAGCTCACACCGATGTCCCCACCCTGGGGACACCCAGGGGACACTGAGCCACGTCTCTGTCCCACCCAGGTCCCGCTCACCTCGGCGGGCTGCCCGGCGCCCACCACGATCAGCTTCCCGTCCTCCAGCCCCACCAGGATGTGGCTCCTCTCCTTGGTGACGGACACGCTGCGCACGGGCACCCGCATGGGCACGGGGGGCACGGCCGCCCTGAGGCTGCGGACACGAGATGTGACGTGGGACACCGTGGTGTGGGACACCGTGGTGTGGGACACCATGGTATTGGGGCACCATGGCATTGGGGCACCATGGCATTGGGACACCCATGGGACACCATGGCATGGGACACCATGGTGTGGGACACTGTGGTGTGGGACACTGTGGGACACCATGGCATGGGATACCATGGGACACTGTGGCGTGGGACACCGTGGTGTGGGACACCGTGGGACACCATGGGACACCATGGCATGGGACACCCATGGGACACCATGGCGTGGGACACCACTGTGGTGTGGGACACCATGGTATTGGGGCACCATGGCATTGGGACACCCATGGGACACCATGGCATGGGACACCGTGGTGTGGGACACCATGGTGTGGGACACCCATGGGATACCATGGCATGGGACACTGTGGTGTGGGACACTGTGGTGTGGGACACCATGGGACACTATGGTGTGGGATACCATGGCATGGGACACCATGGCAAGGGACACCATGGCATAGGACACCATGGCGTGGGACACCTTGGTGTGAGACACCCATGGGACACCATGACATGGGACATCTTGGCATGGGACACAATGGGACACCATGGCATGGGACACCATGGTATGGGACATCTTGGCATGGGACACCATGGGACACCGTGGCATGGGACACCCATGGGACACCCATGGGACACTGTGGTGTGGGACACCGTGGGACACCATGGGACACTATGGTGTGGGATAACATGGCATGGGACACCATGGCATAGGACACCATGGCGTGGGACACCTTGGTGTGAGACACCCATGGGACACCGTGACATGGGACACCATGGGACATCTTGGCATGGGACACCATGGGACACCGTGGCATGGGACACCATGGCATTGGGTAACCCATGGGACATCATGGCATTGGAGACACCGTGGCGCATTGGACACCACAGCATGGGAGACACCATGGCATGGGACACCACAGTGTGGGACACCACAGCATGGGACACCAAGGCATGGGACACCAGGGCATGTGACTCCACAGCACAGGACACCACGGCATTGGGACTCTACAGCGGGGGACACCACAGCATGGGAGACACCATGGCACTGGACACCATGGCATTGGACACCATGGCATGGGACACCATGGCATTGGACACCACAGTGTGGGACACCATGGCATTGGACACCATGGCATGGGACACCATGGCATGGGACACCATGGCCTTGGACACCACAGTGTGGGACACCATGGCATTGGACACCATGGCATGGGACACCATGGCATTGGACACCATGGCATTGGACACCACAGTGTGGGACACCATGGCATTGGACACCATGGCATGGGACACCATGGCATTGGACACACCATGGCATGGGACACCATGGCGTGGGACACCATGGCATTGGAGACACCATGGCATGGGACACCCAGTGGACACCATGGCATTGGATACCATGACATGGGAGACACCATGGCGTAGGACACCATGGTGTGGGACACCATGGTGTGGACACTGTGGCGTGGGACACCATGGAGTGGGACACCCATGGAACACTGTGGTGCGGGATACCATGGCATGGGACACCAGGGCATGGGACACCAGGGCTTTGGACTCCACAGCACGGGACACCATGACATTGGGACTCTACAGCGTGTGACACTATGGCATGGGACACCCATGGGACACCATGGCATAGGAGACACCATGGCATTGGACACCATAGCGTGGGACATCATGGCGTGGGACACCTTGGTGTGGGACACCAATGGGACACCATGGCATTGGACACCATGGCATGGGCCACCATGGCACTGGACACCATGGGACACCATGGCGTGGGACACCATGGCATGGGACACACCATGGCATGGGACACGAGCCATGGGGTGGGACACTGTGGTGTGGGACAACACGGGACACTGTGGCATGGGACACCACGGCATGGGACACCAGGGCGTGGGACACCATGGGACACCATGGCATGGACACCACAGCATGGGACACCATTGCATTGGAGACACTATGGCGTGGGACACCCATGGGACACCCAGGGCATTGGACACCCATAGACACCATGGTGTGGGACACCATAGCATGGGACACCCATGGGACACTGGCATTGGACACCACGGCATGGGAGACACCATGGCATTGGACACCATGGTGTGGGCCACCATGGCATTGGACACCATGGGACACCGTGACATGGGACACCATGACATGGACACCTATTGGACACCATGGCATGGGACACAAGCCATGGCGTGGGACACCATGGTGTGAGACACCCATGGGACATTGTGGCGTGGGACACCATGACATGGGACACCATGGTGTGGGATACCCATGGGACACCGTGGCATTGGACACCATGGTCTGGGCCACCATGGCATTGGACACCACGGCACACTGTGGCATGGAACACCATGACATGGACACCTATTGGACACCATGGCATGGGACACAAGCCATGGCGTGGGACACTGTGGTGTGGGACACCATGGGACACCATGGCATGGGAGACACCATGGCATTGGACATCATGGCGTGGGGCACCATGGCATTGGGACTCCATGGTGTGGGCCACCAGGTCATGGGACACCCATGGGACATCATGTCATGGGACACCGTGGCATTGGACACCATGGCATTGGACACCACGGCATAGACACCATGGTGTGGGCCACCATGTCTTACGACACCCATGGGACACCCCAGGGCGCGATGGGGACAGCACAGCGCCCACCCACCCCTCACCTCTGGAGCTCGCGGATCTCCAGGCCGCACTCTGACGTCCCCAGCACCACGAAGTCCTCGGTCAGGCACATGGCTGTCACCTCCCGGTCCAGCGGGACGGAGGACAGGAGCTTCCCGTTGACCGAGTACAGGTGCAGCGCGAACCTCTCCTGCAAGGAGCACAGCGGCAGCGTGGCGGCGCTGCTGGCCGGGAGGGGACAATGGGGACACCAGGACGTACCTTGGAGCAGGAGGGCTGTCCCACGGAGGTTTGGGCCACCACCTGTCCCTCGGGTCCCACGGCCAGGTGGGACAGGACGGCGGGGGGACAACTCTCGCCGGGCGGCCGCAGGGAGCGGATGAAGAGGCCCCGGCGCACGGTGTGGGTGATGATGGTGCCGTCCTGGTGGAGGAAGGGGACATGAGGTGACAATGGTGGTGGCACCGCCCACGCCACGGCCACCTCATGCCCTCACCAGCTCACCTTGGAGCCGGACACGGCCATGTCCAGCTCGGTGCTGATGGCCACGCACGTCACCTCGGCGTCGTGGCCGTACAGCACCTGGACGGGTTTGGGAGCCAAGCCGCTGGAAAAGCCACCCTGGCGTTGGGGACACGTTGGGGACATCAGTGACAGGTGCTGGCAGTGCCCACCATGAGCTCCCCCTGCTCCTCCAGCCCTCACCTGCTGTAGGACCTGCCACACCATGCAGGTGGTGTCGCGCGAGCCGGAAATGAGGTAGATGCCGCAGAGGTCGAGGGACAGGCAGGTGACAACATCTGTGACAGCCAGAGGGACACCATGATGGTCCCCTCCCACCACGCTCAGCCCCGTGACTCCACGGGGTGGCACCACGAGGTGTTCAGGGACGTGGAATTGCTGCCAACCCCATTCCAAGATATATTTTTGTTCCACTCCATCTCTGGGGTTGGAACCTGGCTTGTCCCCAGGACATGGGGACACTGAAATGTCCCTCATGGTGTCACCTGCTTCCCGCCACAGCCCTACAACCCCATCATCACATCATCATCATCATCATCATCATCATCATCACCACCGTGGGAGGAGGACATACCTATGTGCCGGGTGATGTGTCCCACCACCTTGCCTTTGGCCAGCGAGGTGACACGCAGGCTGTTGTCCCAATGTCCCCCGCTGAAGAGCAGCTTCCCGTCGGGGGACACGGCCAGCGTGCGGGAGCTCAGGTCGGCCCCGGGGGCGAAGGGGCCCTGCAGGAAGCGCTGGGTCCTGCCAGGAGGGATGAGGAGATGGTGGATTGGTGGTGGCACCTCCAAGGAACCATCCCTGAGGTCCCCGTGCCCCGGTGACTCACTTGGCGTTGGTGACAGTGGGGTCTTTGGTGAAGCTGAAGTAGTTGGAGATGTTCTTGTCGTAGGGCAGCCAGCTGTGTGTCCCCAACAAGCCGTTGGCGCTCACGGTGACCTGGGGACAGGGAGAGGGGAGGTGACACCGATCTCCCTGCTGGGACCCTCCCTGGTTTGGTCCTGGGACCCCCCTGAACGTGTCCGTGCCTCAGTTTCCCCACACTCACCAGGATGTCGGGGGATCCCTGAGTGATGAAGGAATGAGCCTGGTTCTTGGGGACCACGGCCTGCACCAGGGCCACCCCGTCACTGATGCCCTGTGGGGACACAGCAGCTGCTGGGCACCCTCCTGACCTCCCCACCCCACCCAGCCCTGCCCAGGGGGTGTCCTCACCTCCACGAAGAAGGCCTTGAGCTGGCCCAGGTTCTCAAAGACGTTGGGGGAGCGCGTGTCCAGCTGGGCCAGCCTGCGGGCAGCGCTCTCCGCCGACAGCCGGGCAGGGTGGGGCTCCTGTGGGGGTGACAGGGCACCCATCAGAGCTGGGGGGACCCCCCAAAAAGGGCTGGTTGGGGTGGGGTGGGGCTCTGAGCTACCTTGAGCAGCTGGCAGGGCGTCTGCCCGAAGTTGCTGATGATGCCCTCCAGGGCCTTGCGCTGCGTCTCGTCCGTGATGGCGTCCAGGTCCACGGCCCCTGTGGGTGGGGATGGTGACACTCACGGGGTGGGGGGACACACACACCCCTGGTGGGTGTCCCCATCCCTCTGCCCCACTCCTCACCCTCGTAGGTGCAGTAGTAGAAGACGTTGAGCGCCTCCACGGCGGCTGGGCCGCGCTGCTTGTACCCAAAAATGAGGTCGATCCACTCGTGGAGGTGGGCGGAGACGTATTCCGACTCCTGTCCGAGGAGGGGCTGTCAGGGTGGGCTGGGCAGGACCCCCGAACACCCCCAGGCACCAAGGGGCTCCCCGGCTCACCAGGGCCTTGCGGTGCTGCTGGATGAAATCCTCGCGGGATCGCGCCCACCGCGGCAGCACCACGTCCCCAACCTTCTCGTTGGAGAGCTGCAGGCAGCCCAGGTCGAAACCTGCGGGCAGGGTGAGGATGATGAAGGACACAGACCCCTCCCCGTGCTCCCCTGGCGGTGACAATGATGTCCCTCACCATTCTGGTTCTCCAGGAACTCCGGGAAGTAGAAGAACTCCGGGATGAGCTCCTTGACATCCACCGGGTTCTCCATGCGGGCTTGCCACGCCGCCGGCACCGAGTGGAACTGCCGGTCCGAGCAGTCAAACCTTGGGGGGTACAGAACACCTGGCTGGGGCCTGGCTGTCCCCAGGATGTCCCCTGTGTCCCCTCACCCCTGGGGGAGCCCACCTGCCGCTCTGCAGCTGGATGTGCAGGGTGGTGAAGGGCTCGGTGCGGATCAGGTAGTGCATCACCCCCGCGGCGTTGGAGTAGTGGGTGCCGTAGTGGAACTTGTCCACCGTGCCCGTGGGGTCCTCGAAGCTCTCGTACCTGCGGGACAGGTGGAACTCTGAAATCTTGGAGCTTTCTGAATTTGTGAGTGCCAACCCTTGAGTAAATCCCTCGTTTGACCTGAAAACCTTGGAGAAGACTTCAAGAATTGCAATGATAACGCAGAAATGGTGTGTGTGTGGTTTGGATGTTGTGGGATCTCATAGGGTGAAAAATCGAGGGCCAATCCTCAAGTAAATCCCTCGTTTCACCTGAAAACTTTGCAGAAGACTTCAAGAATTGCAATGATAACACAGAAATGGTGTGTGTGTGGTTTGGATGGTGTTGTGTGATCTCACAGGGTGAGAAACTGAGAGCCAACCCTCGAGTAAATCCCTTGTTTGACCTGAAAACCTTGGAGAAGACTTCAAGAATTGCAATGATAACACAGAAATGGTGCATGTGTGGTTTGGGTGTTGTGGGATCTCATAGGGTGAAAAATTGAGAGCCAACCCTCGAGGGAACCCCTTGTTTGACCTGAAAACCTTGGAGAAGACTTCAAGAATTGCAATGATAACACAGAAACGGCACGTGTGTGGTTTGGATGGTGTTGTGTGATCTCACAGGGTGAAAAATCGAGGGCCAACCCTCAAGGGAACCCCTCATTTGATCTGAGACCTTGGAGAAGACTTCAAGAATTGCAATGATAACACAGAAACGGTGCGTGTGTGGTTTGGGTGGTGTTGTGTGATCTCACAGGGTGAGAAACTGAGAGCCAACCCTCGAGTAAATCCCTCGTTTGACCTGAAAACCTTGGAGAAGACTTCAAGAATTGCAATGATAACAGAGAAACGGTGTGTGTGGTTTGGATGATGTGTGATCTCACAGGATGAAAAGTTGAGAGCCAACCCTCAAGTAAATCCCTCGTTTCACCTGAAAACCTTGGAGAAGACTTCAAGAATTGTGTGATAACACAGAAACGGGGTGTGTGTGGTTTGGATGTTGTGGGATCTCATAGGGTGAAAAATTGAGGGCCAACCATCAAGGGAACCCCTCGTTTGATCTGAGACCTTGGAGAAGACGTCAAAAATTGCGTGGTAACACAGAAACGGGGTGTGTGTGGTTTGGATGGTGTGGGATCTCATAGGGTGAAAAATTGAGACCCAACCCTCAAGGGAACCCCTCGTTTGACCTGAAAACCTTGGAGAAGACTTCAAGAATTGCAATGATAACACAGAAATGGTGCGTGTGTGGTTTGGATGGTGTGGGATCTCACAGGGTAAAAAACTGGGGCCAACCCTCAAGTAAATCCCTCGTTTGACCAGAGACCTTGGAGAAGACTTCAAGAATTGCAATGATAACACAGAAATGGGGTGTGTGTGGTTTGGATGGTGTTGTGGGATCTCACAGGGTGAAAAATTGAGAGCCAACCCTCAAGTAAATCCCTCATTTGACCTGAAAACCATGGAGAGGACTTCAAGAATTGTGTGATAACACAGAAACGGTGCGTGTGTGGTTTGGATGGTATTGTGTGATCTCACAGGGTGAAAAATTGAGGGCCAACCCTCAAGGGAACTGCTCGTTTGACCTGAAAACCTTGGAGAAGACTTCAAGAATTGCGTGGTAACACAGAAATGGTACATGTGTGGTTTGGATGTTGTGTGATCTCACAGGGGGAAAAATTGAGAGCCAACCCTCAAGTGAATCCCTCGTTTGACCTGAAAACCTTGGAAAAAACTTCAAGAATTGCAATGATAACACAGAAACGGGGTGTGTGTGGTTTGGATGTTGTGGAATCACACAGGGTAAAAAATTGGGGCCAACCCTCAAGTAAATCCCTCATTTGACCTGAAAACCTTGGAAAAGACTTCAAGAATTGCAATGATAACACAGAAACGGTGCGTGTGTGGTTTGGATGTTGTGTGATCTCACAGGATGAAAAATTGAGAGCCAACCCTCGAGTAAATCCCTTGTTTGACCTGAAAACCTTGGAGAAGACTTCAAGAATTGCAATGGTAACACAGAAACGGCACGTGTGTGGTTTGGGTGGTGTTGTGTGATCTCACAGGGTGAAAAACTGAGATTTGAGATTTTGATTTATAGTAAAACATAGGAACCAAGATGGAGAATTGTGTGTGTAGGTTGGTTGCCTTTTTTGCACCTTCCTCTTCACAGATCTGGCTAGTTTTCTACTACTAGGTGCAAGAGTTCTGCAGTGCAGATTTCAGGTGATCACAACTAAGTTAGAAACACAAATAACGGGATGGGGTCCAGCAGGAGCCAGCCAGGTGCTCCCCACATCCCTCACCCCTCAGTTTGTGGGGCACTCACGTGTCCCCCTGGTTTTTGAAGCTTTTTGATGTTCACATTCTTGGAGTCAAGAATTCCCACACTTT
The DNA here is from genome assembly GCA_910950805.1 of Acrocephalus scirpaceus scirpaceus. NCBI lineage: Eukaryota > Metazoa > Chordata > Aves > Passeriformes > Sylviidae > Acrocephalus > Acrocephalus scirpaceus. Next base: position 27,473 of record CAJVGK010000001.1, read on the forward strand.
TTTACCAAAACATTATGTTTTGCACAGTTTTTGGAGGAAGAAAAAATTGACAGCCTGTTCACCTGGCCAGCGTGGTTTAAAGGAGAGAGTTCATCCTCCAATCCACTCTCACTTTAGAGAATCTATAAATTCTGAAAAACTGTAAATAAAGCTGGTTTTTTTTGCAAATAAAGCTCTTTTTTTTTGCTTTGACTGAGCGTGTGGTGGGGCACTCACGTGTCCCCCTGGTTTTCGAAGCTTTTTGATGTTCACATTCTTAGAGTCAAGAATTCCCACACTTTTTACCAAAACATTATTCCTTCTTGGAGGAAGAAAAAATTGACAGCCTGTTCACCTGGCCAGCGTGGTTTAAAGGAGAGAGTTCATCCTCCAATCCTCTCTCACTTTAGAGAATCTATAAATTCTGAAAAACTGTAAATAAAGCTGGGTTTTTTTGCAAATAAAGCTCTTTTTTTTTTGCTTTGACTGAGCGTGTGGTGGGGCACTCACGTGTCCCCCTGGTTTTGGAAGCTTTTTGATGTTCACATTCTTGAAGTCAAGAATTCCCAAACTTTTTACCAAAACATTATGTTTTGCACATTATTTCTTGGAGGAAGAAAAAATTGACAGCCTGTTCACCTGGCTGGTTTAAAGGAGAGAGTTCATCCTCCAATCCACTCTCACTTTAGAGAATCTATAAATTCTGAAAAACTGTAAATAAAGCTGTGTTTTTTTGGCCCTGGGTGACTGAGCGTGTGGTGTGTGTCCATTTTGTGTCTCACTCACTTCTCCTTGACGTCGCGGGCGTGCCGCTCGTTGGCCACCCCGATGGGCTTGGACAAATCGCGGAACACGGCCGGGTTGGTGAGGTCCAGGGTCTCCGAGACGTAATCCCGCAGGATCCAGGGGAACTGGGTGAGGGGAGGTGGGAGGTGGGTGAGGTTTGGGGACACGGGGACGCCGTGGGGACAGCGGGGGACACTCCAGGGGCTCACCACGGGGTACTGGGACAGGTCGTTGTAGGTGCGCCCCGCGATGGTGTTGAGCTGCATGAGGTACTCGAAGTTGGAGATCTCCCGCAGGACCCATTTCTGGAGAGGAGGAGAGGGAGCAGATGGGATTGGGTGGGTGGAGACAGGGCTGACACCCCCCAGAACATGGCAGTGCCCGTCCCTTGGCCATCCCTGGCTCCAAAGTTGTCCCCATCCTAAGGCCATCATTGGTGTCACAGTTGTCCCCAGAACTGTGGCCGTGTCTACCCCACGGCCATCCCTGGTTCTACAGTCACCTCTGGTCCAATGGCCACCTCCATCCCATAGTCATCCCCTGTTCCATGGTCATCCCATGTCCCACAGTTGTCCTTTGTCCCATGATTGTCCTCACCCCACTGCCATCCCTGGTCCCATGGCCACTCCCAACAGCCATCCTTCAATCCTGTCTCCATGTCCATGTCCATGTCCATCCCTGGTTCCATGGCCACTCCCAACAGCCATCCTTCAATCCTGTCTCCATGTCCATGTCCACCCCTGGTCCCATGGCCCACCCTTCATCCTGTCTCCATGATGTCCATGTCCATCCCTGGTCCTACGGCCATTCCCAACAACCCTTCCTTCATCCTGTCTCCATGATGTCCATGTCCATCCCTGGTCCCTTGGCCACTCCCAAGAGCCACCCTCCATCCTGTCTCCATGACCATGGCCACCTCTGGTCCCTTGGCCCATCCTTCATCCTGTCTCCATGTCCATCCCTGGTTCTATGGCCACTCCCAACAGCCATCCTTCATCCTGTCTCCATGTCCATGTCCATCCCTGGTTCCATGGCCACTCCCAGATCCACAGCCATCCCTGATCCCCTGTCCATGTCCATCCCTGGTCCCACAGCCACTCCCAACAGCCATCCTTCATCCTGTCTCCATGGCCATGGCCACCCCTGGTCGCAACAGCCATCCTCCATCCTGTCTCCATGTCCATGTCCATTCCTGGTCTGATGGCCCATCCTTTGTCCTGTCTCCATGGCAATGTTCATCCCTGGTCCCATGGTCACTCCACAGCCATCCCTGATCCCCTGTCCATGTCCATCCCTGATCCCCTGTCCATGTCCATCCCTGATCCCCTGTCCATGTCCATCCTTGATCCCCTGTCCATGTCCATCCCTGGTCCCATGGTCATTCCCAGCTCCACAGCCATCCCTGATCCTGTCTCCACATGTCCATCTTTGATCCCCTGTCCATGTCCATCCCCTGTCCATGTCCATCCATGATCTCACGTCCATGTCCATCCCTGATCCCCTGTCCATGTCCATGGCCCATCCCCTGTCCATGTCCATCCCTGATCCCATGTCCATGTTCATCCCTGATCCCCTGTCCATGTCCACCCCTGATCCTGTCCATGTCCATCCTTAATCCTGTCTCCATGTCCATCCCTGATCCCCCGTCCATGTCCATGGCCCATCCCCTGTCCATGTCCATCCCCTGTCCCATATCCATCCCCACCCCGCGCTGTCTCCCTCCCCTTTTCCATCCGGGAAAGGGACCCCCGGGGCAGGGCCGGGCGTGGCGGGGCCGGTACCTGTGTGAGCCCCGAGGCTTTGAGCAGCTCCTGGGGCGAGCGGCTGCCGAAGTAGGTCTGGTTGGGAGGCCTGAGGCCCAGGATGCTGGAATACACCTTGTTCCTCACCTGGGGAGGACAGACGGAAATGGAGCGGCCGGAGCTCGGCCAGAGCTTGTGAGGGATCTGGGAGGGGATCAGGGGGGGTCCCCACCTTCTTCCTGAAGTTGAGGAAGTAGTTGGCCTGGTCGATGAAGAAGAGCTCGAGGGCGGAGCGGCGCAGGTTGTAGCGGCGCAGGTGAACCTCGCGCAGGTGCGACAGGGGACGCTTGAAATCGTGGCCGATCCCTGCCCAGGGTGGGGAGGACACCAAGTCCCCACAGGTGTCACCACCCCGAGGACACCCCGATTTCCTCACACCCCTCCAGGACGCCCCTCGTGTTACCTCCCTCCGTCTCCTCCTTCTCGCTGCTGCCGTCGTAGAAATAAACGTGCTGGGTCGTCACCTCCAGGCGCCCGGGCACCACGGCCACCGTGGTGATGAGCTCGCAGTCCTCCGACACCACCAGCTTCTCCCGCTGGTTCTGCTCCTTGGGCTCAGCCCTGGGTGGCACAGCAAGGTGAGGACACACTGGGGACGTCCCCAGCTCGGGTGAGCTGTGGCAGGGTCATTGGTCACTCACTGGTTGTCCAGGACAGGGAGGTCCTCTTCGGCCAGCTGGTCATCCTCCAGCTCGCTCACTTTGGCCTCCTTGGCCATGGCCAGCGGGAGGGACTCGGCGGGGTTCTGGAGGTGGTCAGCTCCTGAAAGGAGGAGGAGGTCAGCAGGACCCACCACCCCACCCACCCCGAGGTGGTCAGCTCCTGTGCAGGACCCCCAGATTTAGCACTGTCCATGTCACCAACCCCAGTGGTGACATCCCTTGTCTGTGACACGGGGTGACCCACAGCTGCCCCAGTGCCACCACCTCCTCACCCAGATTGTCCCGCAGCGCGCTGGCCTCCAAGTGTTGGTCAAAATTGAGGTTGGGCACCAGCTTCAGCCTCATCCTGGAGTAGGTCTCAGCACTTGACAGCTTCCACCGAACCTCTGGTGGGTTCCTGGGGGACACCCGGGGGTGAGGAACCCCGGGGAGCCCCGGAGGTGCCACCCATCCCCGGGGACGGGGTGGGCACTCACCGGTCGGCCCAGGCGGAGCGTGGCGAGGTGAGCAGGCGGCACAGGGAGCGCCACTGCTTGAGCACGGTGCCTTGCTGGTGGTTGGCCTGCTTGAGGACGTTGGCGTGCCGCGCGTTCTCCGCCTTGCCGCGCTTGGCTGCCGGCTCCAGCACCAGCTCCTGCCAAGGGAGGGACAACGGGGCTGGATGGGGCTTGGGGACATCCACGGGGTGATGTCCTCGGGGTAAGGAGAGCAACCCCAGGATGATGTGGTTGGGGGGAGAACATCCATGGGATGATGTTGGGATGAGGAGAACATCCCTGGGATGGTGTCTCCAGGATGAGGAGAACATCCTTGGGATGATGACCCCAGGATGAGGAGAACATCCCTGAGATGATGTCTCCAGGATGAGGAGAACATCCCTGGGATGATGTGGTTGGGATGAGAACATTCCTGGGATGGTGTCCCCAGGATGAGGAGAACATCTCAGGGATGATGTCTCCAGGATGAGGAGAACATCCCTGGGATGGTGTCCCTGGGATAAGGAGAACATCCCTGGCATGATGTGGTTGGGATGAGGAGAACATCCCTGGGATGGTGTCCACAGGATGAGGAGAACATCCCTGGGATGGTGTGGTTGGGATGAGGAGAACATCCCTGAGATGATGTCTCCAGGATGAGGAGAACATCCCTGGGATGATGTGGTTGGGATGAGGAGAACATCACTGGGATGATGTCTCCAGGATGAGGAGAACATCCCTGGGATGGTGTGGTTGGGATGAGGAGAACATCCCTGGGATGATGTGGTTGGGATGAGGAGAACATCCCTGGGATGGTGTCCCCAGGATGAGGAGAACACCCTGGGATGGTGTCCCTAGGATGAGGAGAACATCCCTGGATGGTGTCCCCAGGATGAGGAGAACATCTCAGGGATGATGTGCCCGGAATGAGGAGCACACTCCCAGGACAATGTCCCCAGGACAATGTCCCCAGGATGGCGTCCCTGGGGTGAAGAGCACAACCCCAGGATCAATGCCCCAGGGAGAGGAGCACGTTCCTAGAATGACATCCCAGAGTGAGGAGCACATTCCCTGCGTGACATCCTGGGGCTGAGGAACATCTCCCCAGGCTGAGGAGCACCCAGAGTGACACCCCAGGGACAAGGACAGTGTCCCAGGACAAGGAGCAGACCCCAGGGTGCCACCCCAGGGGCGAGGACAGTGTCCCCAGGATAAGGAGCACCCACAGTGACACCCCAGGGGTGAGGACACTGTCCATAGGAGCAGACCCCAGGGTGTCACTCCAGGGACAAGGACAGTGTCCCCAGGCTGAGGAGCACCCAGAGTGACACCCCAGGGGTGAGGAACCTGTCCCCAGGATCGGGAGCAGATCTCCTGGATGACATCCTGGAGGTGAGGAGCATCTCCCCAGGCTG
>CAJVGK010000001.1:33090-53586 GCA_910950805.1 Acrocephalus scirpaceus scirpaceus
AGCTCTCCCCATAATTTCCACCCCTGAGCCCCCCCCAAATCCCACCCTGGAGCTCTCAATCCAAACTTTTCACCCCTGAGCTCACCCAAACCCCACCCTGGAGCTCTCCCCAAAATTTTCACCCTTTTTCCTGCTCTCTGCAGGGCCCCATGGGGGATCTTTGAGCCCTGAGCCCACCCAAACCCCACCCTGGAGCTCTCCCCAAACTTTTCACTCCTTCTCCTTCTCTGCAGGGAAACCTCTGAGCCCTGAGCCCCCCCAAATCCCACCCTGGAGCTCTCCCCAGACTTTTCACCCCTGAGCCCACCCAAACCCCGTCCTGGAGCTCTCAATCCAAAATTTTCACCCCTGAGCCCCCCCAAACCCCACCCTGGAGCTCTCCCCAAACTTTTCATCCCGAGCTCACCCAAACCCCACCCTGGAGCTCTCTCCAAATTTTCACCCTGAGCCCACCCAAACCCCGTCTGGAGCTCTCCCCAAAATTTTCACCCCTTTTCCTGCCCTCTGCAGGGCAGCAGGGGGGATCTGTGAGCCCCGAGCTCACCCAAACCCTGTCCTGGAGCTCTCAATCCAAACTTTTCACTCCTTCTCCTGCTCTCTGCAGGGCCCCAGGAGAAACCTCTGAGCCCTGAGCCCACCCAAATCCCACCCTGGAGCTCTCCCCAAACTTTTCATCCCTGAGCCCACCCAAACCCCATCCTGGAGCTCTCCCCAAAATTTTCACCCCTGAGCTCCCCCAAACCCCATCCTGGAGCTCTCCCCAAAATTTTCATCCTTTCTCCTGCTCTCTGCAGGGCCCCATGGGGGATCTTTGAGCCCTGAGCCCACCCAAACCTCGTCCTGGAGCTCTCCCCAAACTTTTCACCCCTGAGCTCACCCAAACCCCACCCTGGAGCTCTCAATCCAAATTTTCACCCCTCAGCCCACCCAAACCCCGTCCTGGAGCTCTCAATCCAAACTTTTCACCCCTGAGCTCACCCAAACCCCGACCTGGAGCTCTCAATCCAAACTTTTCACCCCTGAGCCCCTCCAAATCCCATCCTGGAGCTCTCTCCAAATTCTTCACTCCTTCTCCTGCTCTCTGCAGGGCCCCAGGAGAAACCTCTGAGCCCTGAGCCCACCCAAACCCCGTCCTGGAGCTCTTAATCCAAACTTTTCACCCCTGAGCTCACCCAAACCCCACCCTGGAGCTCTCCCCAAAATTTTCACTCCTTCTCCTTCTCTGCAGGGAAACTTGTGAGCCCTGAGCCCCCCCAAATCCCACCCTGGAGCTCTCCCCAAACTTTTCACCCCTGAGCCCCCCCAAACCCCGTCCTGGAGCTCTCCCCAAAATTTTCACCCTTTTTCCTGCTCTTTGCAGGGCCCCAGGAGAAACCTCTGAGCCCTGAGCCCACCCAAATCCCGTCCTGGAGCTCTCCCCAAAATTTTCACTCCTGAGCTCACCCAAATCCCATCCTGGAGCTCTCCCCAAAATTTTCACCCCTTTTCCTGCCCTCTGCAGGGCCCCATGGAGGATCCGTGAGCCCTGAGCCCCCACAAATCCCACCCTGGAGCTCTCCCCAAACTTTTCATCCCTGAGCCCACCCAAACCCCGACCTGGAGCTCTCAATCCAAACTTTTCACCCCTGAGCCCACCCAAACCCCACCCTGGAGCTCTTCCCAAAATTTTCACCCCTTCTCCTTCTCTCTGCAGCATTTGTTATCCCTGGGGCAGTGTTTGTTATCTCTGGGGCAGGGTTTGTTATCTCTGTCACCACCCATCCATCCTACAGGGGATATCTGCTGATAATGGGCCATGATGTCACCAATGACATCACACATGACATCATCAGGGATATCTGCTGATAATGGGCCATGATGTCACCAATGACATCACACATGACATCATCAGGGATATCTGCTGATAATGGGCCATGAAGGCTCACCAATGACATCACACATGACATCATTGGGGGTATCTGCTGATAATGGGCCATGATGTCACCAATGACATCACACATGACATCATTGGGGGTATCTGCTGATAATGGGCCATGATGTCACCAATGACATCACACATGACATCATCCCATTGGGAGATGCTCCACCCAGTGTGGGCGGAGCCAACCGTTCCCACCTGGATAAAAACTGAGACTCAGGAACAGCCGGGATTTGGTTTTTCCACCCGAGGAAGACCAGACCCATCTCAGCACCCCTGGACTTTTCCTACTCCATTATCTGCACCCACAGAACTCATCTGGGATTTATTTGGGCTGCTCCCAACACCAACAGGGGTCAGGTCAGATCCCTGACCCTGTCAGGGTTTTCCCAGGATTTTTGTTTTGTTTGCTTGCTTGTCTTTGTACCACTGCATTTGTATTTTGGTTTGTTGTTGTTTTTATTCCTATTAAAGAATTGTCTTCCTATTCCCATATCTTTGCCTGAAAGCCCCTAATTGCAAAATTAATTATAACTATAATTATTATAACATAATAATAATAAATAATATTATATTATAATTATAATCATATTTATAATCATAATTATAATCATAATTATAATTATAATCATAATTATAAATATATAATATAATATAATATATAATTACATAATTATATAATAAATATATAATATAATATAATATAATATAATATTATATATAATTACATAATATTATATAATATATATAATATATATAATATATATAATAAATATATAATATATATTATATATTTATTATATAATTATGTAATTATATATTATATTATATTATATTATATTATATTGTATTAATAATAATAAATATATAATATATATTATATATTTATGATATAATTATGTAATTATATATTATATTATATTGTATTATATTATATTATATTATATTTTATGTATATATATTATATTATATTATATTTATATTATATTTAATATAAATATAATTTATATTTATATTAAATATATCATTTAATATAAATATATAATTTACATATTTATTATATATAAGAAATAATAATATATACAAATATATACACTACATTATATATATAATAAATAAAAATATATAATTGAATATTATTTATTATAATTATAATTATATAATTATATATATATATATAATATATAATTATAATATAATGATTATGAGGGGAGGGGGGTGACATTCTCCATTCCAAGTGAAGCTCCAGCTCTCCCTGGCACACACCTGTCTTTCCAACCCCCGTTCCTGGAGCCACCCTCAGCTCCCCAAAACTTTGTTTGTCACTAATTGAGTCAGAACAACATCCCAAGGGGTTCATCCATCACCCCAAAATTCCTGGAGCCTCAGGCAAAGCTTCTCCTGCCCGTGGTGGCCACAACCAGGCTCAGGAACCTCTCCGTGGTCATCTCCAGCCACCTGGGTGGGACATCTCCTGCTCCACCCCCCCTGAGCTCCTCACCTGAGGACTTTCCCAGCGGGATCAGCAAGCCCTGGGCGTTCCTGGAGGACGTCAGCTCTGGCCCCACCAGGTCGTTGGTGTCCTGCTCATCCTCAGGGGGTTCCTCTGGCTTGGACACCACCTGCTCGAGCAGGGGCAGGAGCACCCCCATGCCACCCACGCAGTTCACCACGTCCTGGGGGAGGCAGGGAGGAGGGGAGGAGAGGAGGTCCATGGCACCTGGTGTCCCCAAAAGTCACCTGCACCACCCACCCTGGACCTATGGCACAGATGGGTCATGGTGGACCCAACACCTGCAGGGTCACGGGGTTCTGTCCTGGGATTGTCCCCCAGGAGGGACCTCCAGGTCACTCTGTGCCCAACCTACCTTGACGTCCCAGTTGACCACCTTGTGTCCGGTCAGCCTCCCGTCCAAGCCGTGGCTGGGAGAGAGGTCCAAGCAGATGTTGTTCCTGCAGGCCTGCAAGAGAACATCATGGGGAGCATCCTCACGCTCCTGGACGTGTCCCTGGTGGCACAGTGTCCACCAGCCCTGTCCCTGTCCCTCTCCTCACCTGGGGGGTGTAGTACAGCAAGAGTTTACTGCTGAGCTCCACCAAGTCACCTTCCACTGTGAACGGGGACGTGACATTCGGGCCTGGGGGACGGGACTGGGGTGAGCTGTGACACATGGGGTCACCACCACCACCACCTGGGGACATCCCCCACGTCCCACCCTGAGGTACCTGCACAGAACAGAGCCTTGACCTGGGCTTGCTGCAGAGCCTCGCAGAAGATGGCCACGGAGCCCAGGTGACCCCCCAGCGAGGTGGGGCTGCCCCACTCCATGTCCTGGCTCCCGGCCGCCGTGGTGGCCACCACCCCCTCCGTGGGCAGCTCGGTCGGGGTCCAAGAGTGAGGACCGAGGGTGGCGGGGACAGATTGGGAACGTCCCAGCACGGGGTGCTGGGGGAAGACCAACTCCGGCCCGTGGGACGCCGGCGGGTGGCCGGCGGTGGCCGTGGTGGTGGTCCGGTGGCCGGCGGAGCCGATGCAGCAGGAGGTGAAGGACTGGGAGGGAGAAAGGATCAGGCTCAGCCCCCAGCGAGGCCACGCAGGAGGGGCTGGGTGGGCTCAGGGAAGGTCCCCAACCTCGTGGAGGGACGGGAAGCGCAGCTGCGCCGTTTTCCTCAGGTGTCCATCGGCGTAGATGCTGACGACGTTCTGGCCGAAGGGACGGCGCCCGGCCACGTGGACAACGTCAACGCAATGCTGGGTGGGACAGAGAGGGACATCAGGGCGCTGTGGTGTCCACGATGGGACAGGGATGAGGATGAGGATGATCCTCACCCAAGCTGAGTCGTTGAAGGCGAACTCAGGCAGCGCCACAGTCATGTAATCCTTCTTGGTGCACACGGCCACCACCAGCACGCCGCCCGCCGTGAAGAACGCCTCGAAGCCCGTCCCGCCCGCCGTGAAGAAGCTGAACCACGGAGAAAACCACGGAAAAAACCACGGAAAAAACCACGGGTGGGGATGGTGGTGAAGCCTCTCCTGGCCCTCACCTCGCCCCCCTCGCAGCGAGCATCACCTGTAGAGCTGCCTCCTCTTGGGCCTGGCCGGCGGCTCCGGCTCCTCCTCGCTCAGGCACAGCCAGGCGTGGAAGGCGAAGGCGCCGCCGGGCCATTTTTGGATGGTGGGCACCATGATGCCGGCCATGCCGGGGCTCAGATCGAAGCTCTGCAGTGCCCGGGGAGGTCCCTCACCCCTGGCCATGCCGGACAGAGCCCGGATGACCGGAACCACGTACGGATGCGGCGCCTGGCCGCGCTCGCGCCGCAGCAGCCGCAGGAGCTGCCGCAGCTCCCCGGGCCGGATGGAGAGGCTGCCCAAAGAACGCAGCAACTCCAGCAGATTTTGGGAGCAGGCACTGGGAAGAGCCGGCTCGGTGGCCAGGGCGCCCAGCAGGTTGCCCACCATGCCGGCCTTGACGCAGGTGAGGCGGCTGGGCAGGGAGGCCTCGCACAGGCGCCGCAGCCACGCCGACAGCAACACCTGGAGCTCCCGGCACTCCAGCGCCGGCAGCCAGGCCAGCAGCATCAGCAGGGGCTGCTCGTTGCGGATGGGAGGCGCCGGGAAGGAGCTGTGGTCACCCTCCACTGCCTGCGGGGACAGAAAAAGGGGTTGGAGAGGGATGGATCCATCCCAGGCCACCCCGGGATGGTGGCAGGGACCTTGTGTAGATCCTTCTGTGCATCCAGAATCTTGGAGACTCCTGTGCACCCAGAATTTGGAGACCCCAGACATCAAAGATCTTGGAGATCCTCATGGATTAATGACTTTAGAGGCCTTTATGCATCAGTTACTTTTGGAGATCCTGTGCATGAAGGATTCTGGAGACTCCACGCATCAAGGATCTTGGACATCTCCACACATGCAGGATCTTGGAGATCCTCATGGATTAAAGATCTTGGAGACTCCCCTGCACCCAGAATTTGGAGACCCCAGGCACCAAGAGTCTTGGAGAACCTCATGGATTAAAGATCTTGGAGACTTTTGTGCACCTTTGGAGATCCTGTGAGTGAAGGATTCTAGAGACTCCAAGCATCAAGAATCTTGGGTACCTCCATGCATCAAGGATCTTGGAGACCCTCATGGATTAAAGATCTTGGAGACTCCCATGCATGAATGGTTTTGGAGATACTGCGCATCAAGAATCTTGGAGACTCCCGTGCACCCAAAATTTGGAGACCCCAGACATCAAGGGTCTTGGAGACCCTCATGGATTAAGGATCTTGGAGATCCCCATGCATTGACAGTTTTGGAGGTACTGCTCATCCAGGATTTTGGGGACCCCAAGTATCAAGGATCTTGGAGATTCCCCTGCACCCAGAATTTGGAGATCCCAGACATCAAGAGTCTTGGAGACCCTCATGGATTAAAGACCTTGGAGATCTTTGTGCATCAATCCCTTCTGGAGATCCTGTGCATGAAGGATTCTGGAGACTCCATGCATAAAGGATCTTGGAGATCCTCATGGATTAAAGATCTTGGAGACTTCCATGCATTAAAAGTTTTGGAGATTCTGGGCTCCCAGAATTTTGGAGACTCCTGTGCACCCAGAATTTGGAGACCCCAGACACCAAGAGTCTTGGAGATCCTCATGGATTAAAGATCTTGGAGACCTTTGTGCATCAAGGATGTCAGAGATCTTTGTGCATCAATCCCTTTTGGAGATCCAAAAATCTCCAAAATCCATGCATGGATGTGCATGATGAATTCTGGAGACTCCATGCATCAAGAATCTTGGAGACCCCAGACACCAGGAATCTTGGAGATCCTCATGGATTAAAGATCTTGGAGACCTTTGTGCATTAATAGTTTTGGATACTGCGCATCCAGAATCTTGGAGACTCCCGTGCACCCAGAATTTGGAGACCCCAGACATCAAGGGTCTTGGAGATCCTCATGGATTAAAGATGTTGGAGACTCCCATGCATTGATAGTTTTGGAGATACTGGGCACCCAGAATTTTGGGGATCCCAAGCATCAAGAATTTTGGAGACTCCCCTGCACCCAGAATTTGGAGACCCCAGGCACCAAGAGTCTTGGAGACCCTCATGGATTAAAGATCTTGGAGACCTTTGTGCATCAAGGATGTCAGAGAGCTTTGTGCATCAATCCCTTTTGGAGATCCAAAAATCTCCAAAATCTGTGCATGGATGTGCATGAAGGATTCTGGAGACTCCACGCATCAAAGATCTTGGGTACCTCCAGACACCAAGGATCTTGGAGATCCTCGTGGATTAAAGATCTTGGAGATCCTCATGGATTAATGATCTTGGAGAACCTCATGGATTAAAGATCCTTGAGATCTTTGTGCAACCCTTTTGGAGATCCTGTGCATGAAGGGTTCTGGAGACCATGCATCAAGGATCTTGGGTACCTCCATGCATCAAGGATCTTGGAGATCCTCATGGATTAAAGATCTTGGAGATCCTAATGGATTAAAGATCTTGGAGATCCTCATGGATTAATTATCTTGGAGACTCCCATGCATTAATAGTTTTGGAGATACTGAGCATCCAGAATTTTGAGGACCCTAAGCATCAAGAATCTTGGACACCTCCATGTATCAAGGATCTTGGAGGCCCTCAAACATTCTCAAGATTCTTGTGCATCCAGAAGCTTGGAGCATCAAGAATCTCTGTGCATTGTGTGTCTTAGAGGCCTCCAAAGATCCAGGATCTCACAGACCCTCATGCATGAAGCACCTTGGAGACTCTCCAGTGTCCAGCAGTAGCAGAGGGAGCAGTTCCACATCCCAAAGGTCTCCAAACTCCCAAACCCAAGCACAACTCCAAGTGAAAAATGGCCCTGGGACCCCTCGGGTGGAAGCTGCTGAGAAACCAGCAGGGTGGAGAGGATGGTGGGGCTCAGAATGGGCGCTGAGATCCACAGGAACCTCCAGGGCCGAGAGCTTTGCCTGGAGTCTGGAAAAGTGGGAATGCTCACCATGTTGAGGAGCTCCTGGAGCAGACGTTGGGTGGGTTGGCCTTGGCTCCTCAGCACCTCGTAGAGGTGGGCGTAGCCAATGCGCTCCTTGAACACCTCCTGGAAGCACAGGGAGCATGGAGCCACCTCAACCAGGATGGAAACACCCAAATCCCTCTGGTTTTGGGGTGTCCTCCTCAAGGGTGGTCCCCCACCCACCTTGGCCGATGGCGAGTTGCTCATGATGGCCGTGAGCACGCCCAGGGCGTGGACGGCGATGGCGTCCGAGCTGCCGGCGTTGACCTGAGGGGACACGGGGGAGCGGCTGGGACGTGGGGAGGAGGGGACACGGCCCACCACGGGTGGTGGGGGGGGTCTGGGGTACCTGCTGGGGTCCATCCCCGTTCTGCGTGGGAGCCTCGTGCCGGGGTTCAACCGCCTCCCGCGAGCTGCCAAGGTAGAGCTGTGGGACACGGGGTGGACGTGGGACACGGGGAAACGGTTCTGGAGGGTCCCACCACATGGAGGGGTCCCAGGATTGTTCAGAGGGAGGAATGGTGAGGATGGAGATGGAGATGGAGATGGAGGTGGAGGTGGAGATGGAGATGGAGATGGAGATGGAGATGGAGATGGAGGTGGAGGTGGAGATGGAGGTGGAGATGGAGGTGGAGGTGGAGGTGGAGATGGAGGTGGAGGTGGAGGTGGAGGTGGAGATGGAGGTGGAGGTGGAGGTGGAGGTGGAGGTGGAGATGGAGATGGAGGTGGAGATGGAGGTGGAGGTGGAGGTGGAGGTGGAGGTGGAGATGAAGATGTCCAACCCTGGTGTCACCATAAGGGACACGCCACCCTGTCCCATGATCATTTAGAGCTGGGAAAGGTGAAGATGAATACGGAGATGTCCAACCCTGGTGACACCAAGGACAAAATGGCTGTCCCAAGGTCATTTAAAGAGGAAATGGTGAGGAAGGAAGGAAGGAAGGAAGGAAGGAAGGAAGGAAGGAAGGAAGGAAGGAAGGAAGGAAGGAAGGAAGGAAGGAAGGAAGGAAGGAAGGAAGGAAGGAAGGAAGGAAGGAAGGAAGGAAGGAAGGAAGGAAGGAAGGAAGGAAGGAAGGAAGGAAGGAAGGAAGGAGATGAAGATGGAGACAAAGGTGTCCAAACTTGGTGTCACCTGATCTCAGGATTGTTTAGCATCAGCAAGGGTGAGGATGGAAATGGGGATGGGGATGGAGATGGAGATGGAGATAAGGATGAAGATAAGGATGGAGATAAGGATGGGGATGAGGATGGGGATGAGGATGGAGATGGGAATGAGGATGGGAATGAGGATGGGAATGAGGATGGGAATGGGAGGGGATGAGGATGGGGATGGAGATGAAGATGGGGATGAAGATGAGGATGAAGATGGGAATGAGGATGGGGATGGGGCTGAGGATGGGGAGGGGGACGGGGATGGGAATGAGGATGGGGCTGAGGATAGAGATGAGGATGGAGATGAGGATGGAGACAAGGATGGAGGTAAGGTTGGGGATGGAGGTTGGAATGAGGATGAGGATGGAGATGGGGATGAGGATGGGGATGGAGATGGAGATAAGGATGGAGATAAGGATGGGGATGGGTATGAGGATGGGGATGGGGCTGAGGATGGGGATAAGGATGGGAATGAGGATGGGGATGAGGACAGGAATGGGATGGGGATGAGGTTAGGGATGGAGATAAGGATGGGGATGGAGATGGAGATAAGGATGGGGATGGGGCTGAGGATGGGTATGAGGATGGGAATGGGATGGGAATGGAGGTTGGAATGAGGATGGGGATGAGGACGGGGATGGAAGTTGGGGATGAGAATGAGGACAGGGATGGGAATGAGGACAGGGATGAGGATGAGGATGGGGACGAGGATGAGGACAGCCATGGGGACACCCAGGTGCCACCCCCTACCTTGCTGTTCTGCAGCAGGCGCATGATGTGCTCGAAGCAGTTGTTGCTGAGGAACACGGCCTGCAGCACCGGCCGGTCCTGGCAGCTCAGCATGGCCGGGATGGCATCTACAGACAGAGCACCTTCCTCAACCCCATCCCATTCCCACCACCCCAAACCCCACCCCGCTCCCCACCTACCCAACATGAGCACCCGCAGGGCGATGAGGCCGCCGGCCGCCTCGGGCGCCAGCGATGCCGCGGGCAGGTCGGAGTTGAGCACCCTGAAATATCCGTCCAGGAGGCTCCGCAGGGACACGGGGCCGGCGCCGGGGCTGGAGCCGTGCAGGACATGGACGGCGGCCACCACGGAGCGCAGGGTGGCCTCCAGCAGCGCCGGGGACGGGGACGCCGCGGTGCCGCCGCCGCCACGCTGGAGAATCCCCAGGAGCACCTCCAGTGCCGCCGGCGTGATGGCCTGCAGCGCGTTGGGCTGTGGGATTGGGAAATTTGGGAATTCTGACGCCCGCGGTGATAGGAGCTCTTCATTGACCCTGTTATTTTTTGACCCTGTTATTTATTGACCCCATTATTTTTTGACCCCGTTATTTATTGACCCCGTTATTTTTTGACCCCGTTATTTACTGACCCCGCTATTTATTGATCCCGTTATTTATTGACCCCGTTATTTATTGGCCCCGTTATTCATCAGCCTCGTTATTTATCAACCCCGCTATTTACTGACCGCGTTATTTATTGATCCCGTTATTAACTGGCCCCATTATTTATTGACCCCATTATTTATTGACCCTGTTATTTATCGGCCCCGTTATTTATGGATTCCGTTATTTATCAACCCTTATTTATCGGCTTATTTATCAACCCCGTTCTTTATTGATCCCATTATTTATTGGCCCCGTTATTTATCGACCCTGTTATTTATCAGCCGTGTTATTTATTGATCCCATTATTTATTGACCCCCTTTATTTATCGACCCCATTATTTATGGATCCCATTATTTATCAGCCCCATTATGTACTGGCCCTGTTATTTATCGATCCCGTTATTTATTTGCCCCGTTATTTATCGGCCCCGTTATTTATCAACTGTGTCATTTATTGACCCCATTATTTATCAACCCTTATTTATCGGCTTATTTATTGGCCCCGTTATTTATTGATCCCATTATTTATTGGCCCCGTTATTTATCGACCCTGTTATTTATCAACATTGTCATTTATTGATCCCATTATTTATTGGCCCCGTTATTTATCGACCCTGTTATTTATCAGCCCCGTTATTTATTGATCCCATTATTTATTGGCCCCGTTATTTATCGACCCTATTATTTATCAACCCCGTTATTTATTGACCCCATTATGTATTGGCCCTGTTATTTATCAATCCTGTTATTTATCAATCCCATTATTTACTGACCCCGTTATTTATCGACCCCGATATTTACTGACCCCGTTATTTATTGATCCCGTTATTCATTGACCCCGTTATTCATTGATCCTGTTATTTATCGATCTCATTATATATTGACCCCGTTATTTATTGACCCCCTTTATTTATCGACCCCATTATTTATGGATCCCATTATTTATCAACCCCGTTATTTATCAACCCCATTATGTACTGGCCCTGTTATTTATCGATCCCGTTATTTATTGACTCTGTTATTTATCAACTGTGTCATTTATTGACCCCATTATTTATCAACCCTTATTTATCGGCTTATTTATTGGCCCCGTTATTTATCAATCCCATTATTTATTGGCCCCGTTATTTATCGACCCTGTTATTTATCAGCCCCGTTATTTATTGATCCCATTATTTATTGGCCCCGTTATTTATCGACCCTGTTATTTATTGGCCCCGTTATTTATTGATCCCATTATTTATTGGCCCTGTTATTTATCGACCCTGTTATTCATTGACCCCATTATTTACCGACCCCATTATTCACCAATCCCATTATTTATCGACGCCGTCATTTATCAATCCCATTATTTATCAATCCGGCTATTTATTGATCTCGTTATTTATTGATCTCGTTATTTATTGGCCCCGTTATTTATTGACCCTGTTATTTATCAGCCCCATTCTTTATTGATCCCATTATTTATTGGCCCCGTTATTTATCGACCCTGTTATTCATTGACCCCGTTATTTATTGATCCCATTATTTATTGGCCCCGTTATTTATTGACCCCGTTATTTATTGATCCCATTCCCCGTTATTTATTGACCCCGTTATTTATTGATCCCATTATTTATTGGCCCCGTTATTCATTGACCCCATTATTTATTGATCCCATTATTTATTGGCCCCGTTATTTATTGACCCTGTTATTTATCAGCCCCGTTATTTATTGATCCCATTATTTATTGGCCCCGTTATTTATCGACCCTGTTATTCATTGACCCCATTATTTACCGACCCCATTATTCACCAATCCCATTATTTATCGACGCCGTCATTCATCGACCCCATTATTTATCAATCCTGCTATTTATTGATCCCATTATTTACTGGCCCCGTTATTTATCAACCCTGTTATTTATCAGCCCCGTTATTTATTGATCCCATTATTCATTGGCCCCGTTATTTATCGACCCCATTATTCATCAATCCCATTATTTATTGACGCCGTCATTTATCAACTCCATTATTTATCAATCCGGCTATTTATTGATCTCGTTATTTATTGGCCCCGTTATTTATGGGCCCCGTTATTCATCAACCCCACTATTTACTGACCTCGTTATTTATTGATCCTGTTATTTATTGACCCCATAATTTATCAATCCTCTTATTCATTGACTCCATTATTCATTGATCCCGTTATTTATTGACCCCATTCTTTATTGATTCCGTTATTTATCGGCCCCATTATTTATCAACCCCGTTATTTATGGATCCTGTTATTTATCGGCCCCATTATTCATTGATCCCATTATTTATCGACTTCTTTATTTATCGACCCTGTTATTTATTGACTGTGTCATTTATTGACTCTGTTATTTATCATTCCTGTTATTTATCGATCCCGTTATTTATCAACCCAGTTATTTATTGACCCCATTATTTATTGACCCCGTTATTTGTCGGCCCCATTATTCATTGATCCCGTTATTCTTTGATCCTGTTATTTATCGATCCCATTATTTATTGACCCCGTTATTTATTGACCCCCTTTATTTATCGACCCCATTATTTATGGATCCCATTATTTATCAACCCCGTTATTTATCAACCCCATTATGTACTGGCCCTGTTATTTATCGATCCCGTTATTTATTGACCCCGTTATTTTTTGGCCCCGTTATTTATCGACCCTGTTATTTATCAACTGTGTCATTTATTGACCCCATTATTTATCAACCCCTATTTATCGGCTTATTTATCGGCCCCGTTATTTATTGATCCCATTATTTATTGGCCCCGTTATTTATCAACCCTGTTATTTATTGGCCCCGTTATTTATTGATCCCATTATTTATTGGCCCTGTTATTTATCGACCCTGTTATTCATTGATCCCGTTATTTATCGGCCCCATTGTTTATTGACCCCATTATTTATCGGTCCTATTTATCAGCCATATATTTATTGATCCCGTTATTTACTGACCCCGTTATTTATTGACCCCATTATTCATTGATTCTGTTATTTATCGATCTCATTATTCATCGATCCCGTTATTCATTGATCCTGTTGTTTATTGACCCTGTTATTCATCGACCCCATTATTCATCGAGTCCATTATTTATTGACCCTGTTATTTATCGACCCTGTTATTTATTGATCCCGTTATTTATCGGCCCCGTTATTTGTTGACTGTGTCATTTATTGACCCCATTATTCATCGTTCCCGTTATTTATTGGCCCCATTATTCATCGATCCCGTTATTTATTGACCCCGTTATTTATCGACCCCGTTGTTTATCGACCCCGTTATTTATCAATCCCATTATTCATCGACCCATTATTTATCAATCCTGTTATTTATCGATCCCGTTATTTATTGACACTGTTATTTATCGATCCCACTATTGATTGGCCCTGTTATTTATGGATTCCGTTATTTATCAATCCCGTTATTTATCAGCCCCGTTATTTATTGATCCCGTTATTTATTGGCCCAGTTATTTATTGGCCTTGTTAGACCCCATTAGTTATTGACCCTGTTATTTATTGACCCCATTATTTATCGGCCCCGTTATTCATTGATCCCATTATGTATCAGCCCCGTTATTTATTGACCCCGTTATTTATCGACCCCATCATTTATTGATCCCATTATTTATTGGCCCCGTTATTTACCGACCCCATTATTCACCAATCCCATTATTTATCGACGCCGTCATTTCTCAACCCCATTATTTATCAATCCGGCTATTTATTGATCTCGTTATTTATTGACCCCATAATTTATCAATCCTGTTATTCATCGACCCCATTATTTACCGACCCCATTATTCACCAATCCCGTTATTTATCGACGCCGTCATTTATCGACCCTTTAATTAATCAATCCTGCTATTTATTGACCCCGTTATTAATCTACCTCGTTATTTATCAACCCCACTATTTACTGACCTTGTTATTTATTGACCCCGTTATTCATCATTTCATTCTTTAATTCTTAATTTAATAAACAATTTAAAAAACTTTATTTAATTATTGATTATTTTATTTTATTTTGGTGTTTATTTAATTTCTTTAATTCTTCAACCTAATTCCTTAATTTATTTTACTTAATGATTTGCTTTTATTTTATAATTCTATTTGTTTGATTTCATTCTTTAATACTTAAGTTAATAAACGATTTATAAAACTTTATTTAATTTTTAATTGTCTTATTTTATTGTGGTATTTATTTAATTTCTTTAATTTAATTCTCCAACTCAATTCCTTAATTTATTTTATTTAATGATTTATTTTTATTTTATAATTTTATTTGTTTGATTTCATTCTTTAATTCTTAAGTTAATAAATGATTAAAAAAACTTTATTTAATTATTAATTATTTTATTTTATTTTGGTATTTATTTAATTTCTTTAATTAAATTCTTCAACCTAATTACTTAATTTATTTTACTTACTAATTTATTTTTATTTTATAATTTTATTTGTTTGATTTCATTCTTTAATTCTTAATTTAATAAACGATTTATAAAACTTTATTTAATTTTTAATTATTTTATTTTATTTTGATATTTATTTAATTTCTTTAATTTAATTCTCCAACTCAATTCCTTAATTTATTTTATTTAATGATTTACTTTTATTTTATAATTTTATTTGTTTGATTTCATTCTTTAATTCTTAAGTTAATAAATGATTTATAAAACTTTATTTAATTTTAATTATTTTATTTTGGTATTTATTTAATTTCTTTAATTTAATTCTCCAACTTAATTTCTTAATTTATTTTATTAAATGATTTATTTTTATTTTATAATTTTATTTGTTTCATTTCATTCTTTAATTTTTAATTTAACAAATGATTTAAATATATTTTTAAAAATTTTAATTATTTTGTTTTATAAATTTATTTATTTGATTTCATTCTTTAATTTTTTATTTAACAAACAATTTAACTATCTTTCAAAATTTTTAAATTATTTTGTTTTATTTTATTTTATTTCGGTATTTATTTAATTTCTTTAATTTCTCCAACTCAATTCCTTAATTTATTTTACTTAATGATTTAATTTTATTTTATAATTTTATTTGTTTGATTTCATTCTTTAATTCTTAAGTTAATAAACGATTTATAAAACTTTATTTAATTTTTAATTATTTTATTTTATTTTGGTATTTATTTAATTTATTTAATTTAATTCTTCAACTTAATTACTTAATTTATATTATTTAATGATTTATTTTTATTTTATAATTTTACTTGTTTGATTTCATTCTTTAATTTTTTATTTAATAAACGATTTATTAAAATTTTTAATTAATTAAATTTAATTAAAATTATTAATTTAATAAACGATTTAAATACCTTTTTAAAATTTTTAATTATTTTGTTTTATTTTCTTTTATTTTGGTATTTATTTATTTTCTTTAATTTAATTCTTCAGCTTAATTACTTAATTTATTTTATTTAATGATTTATTTTTATTTTATAATTTTACTTGTTTGATTTCATTCTTTAATTCCTAATTTAATAAACAATTTAAAAAACTGTATTTAATTTTTAATTATTTTATTTTATTTTAGTATTTATTTAATAAATTAAATTCTTCAACCTAATTCCTTAATTTATTTTACTTAATGATTTAATTTCATTTTATAATTTTATTTGTTTGATCTCATTCTTTAATTCTTAATCTAATAAACAATTTAAATATATTTTTTAAAATTTTAATTATTTTGTTTTATTTTATTTTAGTATTTAATTTCTTTAATTCTTCAACTTAATTACTTAATTTATTCTATTTAATGATTTAATTTTATTTTGTAATTTTATTTTATCATTTTATTTGTTTGATTTCATTCTTTAATTCTTAATTTAATAAACAATTTAAAAAACTTTATTTAATTTTTAATTATTTTATTTTATTTTATTTTGGTATTTATTTATTAAATTTAATTCTTCAACCTAATTCCTTAATTTATTTTACTTAATGATTTAATTTCATTTTATAATTTTATTTGTTTGATCTCATTCTTTAATTCTTAATTCAATAAACGATTTAAATATATTTTTTTGGGTTTTTAACTTTAAATTCTAATTTTAAATTATTAATTTTAAATTATTAATTTTTAATTATTTCTAATTTTTTAATTCTAAATTTTTAATTGTTTTGTTTTATTTTATTTTATTTCAGTATTTAATTTCTTTAATTTCATTCTTCCATTTAATGACTTAATTTAACGTTTCTGAGCTGATCCTGCTGAATTTAAGGCTGGAATGTTTAACAGGATTTTTAAATCTTTGGAAAATTCCGTGATTTAATTCCAACCTTGGAATAAATCAAACCTTGGAGCTCAATTCCTTCCCAAGTGATTCCCAAGGGTACCTTGGATCCGGACAGGACGGCTCCAAAAAGGTGGAGAATCCGGAGCTGGAGCATTTCCGGGAGCTGCTTCCCAGCCTGGAAACTCTCTGAGTGAGGATGAGGAGGGAAAAATTCATCACAGGAGCAAACAGCAAAAAAAAATAACCCCAAAAAGCCCAAAAAGCCCAAAAATCACCAGGAAAAGAAGCAAAAAATTGAGAAAAAAATTCCTTTTTTAACCCCAAAAAATCACCAGGAAAAAAGCAAAAAATAGAGAAAAAAAATCCTTTTTCAACCCCAAAAATCACCAGAAAAAAAAGGAAAAAATGGAGAAAAAAATCCTTTGTCCACCCCAAAAACGACCAGAAAAAAAAGCCCTTTTCTAGCTAAAAATTGAGAAAAAAATCCTTTTTCCACTCCCAAAAACCAGCAGAAAAAAAGGCAAAAAATAGAGAAAAAAAATCCTTTTTCCACCCCCAAAAATAGGGAAAAAAAGCCCTTTTCTAGCAAAAAAATAGAGAAAAAAATTCTTTTTTTCAACCTCAAAACAACCAGAAAAAAAATCCCTTTTCTAGCTAAAAATAGAGAAAAAATCCTTTTTCAACCCCAAAAAATCACCAGGAAAAAAAATTCTTTTTCTAGATAAAAATAGAATAAAAATCCTTTTTCCACCCCAAAAAATAGGGAAAAAAAATCCTTTTCTAGCTAAAAATAGAGAAAAAAAAATCCTTTTTCCACCCCAAAAAATAAGGAAAAAAAAATCCCTTTTCTAGCTAAAAATAGAGAAAAAATTCCTTTTTTCACCCCAAAAAACCACCAGAAAAAAAAAGCTTTTTTCTAGCAAAAAATAAAGAAAAAATCCTTTTTCCACCCCAAAAAACAACCAGAAAAAAACCCCATTTTCTAGCAAAAAATAGAGAAAAAAAAATCCTTTTTCCACCCCAAAAATTAGGGGAAAATCCCTTTCCTACTCAAATCCATGGAGAGGATGAGGATGGTCCAGGTTTTCCTGCTCTGGTTGTGCCAGGAATGGGGATTTTTTTGGGATTTGTGCCAAACTCGGGTTCAGTGGGGATTTATGGGGTGGAGTTTTAGGGGATTTTTGTAACGGTGCGGCCTCTAAAAGGGGATTTTTGGGGTTTCCCTGGGAAAAATCCCCTTTTGTGGTGATTTTTGTGGGTCCTGCAGGTGGTGCTGGGTTTAATGTCTGCTTTGGGGTCCTGTTCCTCTCCCCAGGACACAGGGGCAGATACAGGATCCTAAAATTCTGGGGCAGCCATAGGATAACCTGGAGCAGGAGTGGGATCCCATATTTGTGGGATCCCATATTTGTGGGATCAGTACAGGATAACCTGGAGCAGGTGTGGGATCCCATGTTTGTGGGATCCCATATTTGTGGGATCCCATATTTGTGGGATAAGTACGGAATAACCTGGAGCAGGTGTGGGATCCCATATATGGGAGATCCCATATTTGCGGGATCCCATATCTGTGGGATCCCATATTTGTGGGGTAAGTACAGAATAACCTGGAGCAGGTGTGAGATCCCATTTTTGCAGGATCCTGTATTTGTGGGATCCCATATCTGTGGGATAAGTACAGGATAACCCAGAGCAGGTGTGGGATCCCATATCTGTGGGATCCCAGATTTGTGGGATCAGTACAGGATAACCTGGAGCAGGTGTGGGATCCCATACTTGTGGGATCCCATATTTGTGGGATAAGTACAGGATAACTTGGAGCAAGTGTGGAATCCCATATCTGTGGGATCCCGTATTTGTGGGATCCCGTATTTGTGGGATCCCGTATTTGTGGGATCAGTACAGGATAACCTGCAGCAGGTTTGTGGGATCCCATATCTGTGGGATCCTGTATTTGTGGGATCCCATATCTGTGGGATCCCATATCTGTGGGATCAGTACAGGATAACCCGGAGCAGGTGTGGGATCCCATATTTGTGGGATCCCATATTTGTGGGGTAAGTAGAGGATAATCTGGAGCAGGTGTGGGATCCCATATTTGTGGGATCCCATATCTGTGGGATCCTGTATTTGTGGGATCCCATATTTGTGGGATAAGTACAGGATAACCTGGAGTGGGTGTGGGATCCCATATTTGTGAGATCCCATATCTGTGGGATCCCATATCTGTGGGATAAGTACAGGATAACCTGCAGCAGGGGTGGGATCCTATATTTGTGGGATCCCATATTTGTGGGATAAGTACAGGATAACCTGGAGCAGGTGTGGGTTCCTAGATTTGTGAGATCCCATATTTGTGGGATCCCATATCTATGGGATAAGTACAGGATACCCTGGAGCAGGTGTGGGATCCCATATCTGTGGGATCCCATATTTGTGGGATCAGTACAGAATAACCTGGAGCAAGTGTGGGATCCCATATTTGCGGGATCCCATTATTTGTGGGATAAGTACAGGATAACTTGCAGCAAGCGTGGAATCCCATATTTGTGGGATCCCATATTTGTGGGATCTCATATTTGTGGGAACCCATATTTGTGGGGTAAGTAGAGGATAATCTGGAGCAAGTGTGGAATCCCATATCTGTGGGATCCTGTATTTGTGGGATCCCATATCTGTGGGATCAGTACAGGATAACCTGCAGCAGGTGTGGGATCCTATATTTGTGGGATCCCATATTTGTGGGATCAGTACAGAATAACCTGGAGCAAGTGTGGGATCCCATATTGGTGGGATCCCGTATTTGTGAGATCCCATATCTGTGGGATCCCATATTTGTGGGATAAGTACAGAATATCCTGGAGCAGGTGTGGGATCCCACTTTTGTGGGATCCCAGATTTGTGGGATCCCATGTTTGTGGGATAAGTACAGGTTAACCTGGAGCAAGTGTGGAATCCCATATCTGTGGGATCCCGTATTTGTGGGATCCGTACAGAATAACCTGGAGCAAGTGTGGGATCCCATATTGGTGGGATCCCTTATTTGTGGGATAAGTACAGGATAACCTGGAGCGGGTGTGGGATCCCATTTTTGTGGGATCCCATATTTGTGGGATCCCGTATTTGTGAGATCCCATAATTGTGGGATCCCATATTTGCGGGATCCCATAATTGTGGGATCCCATATTTTTGGCATCCCATATCTGTGGGATCCCATATTTATGGGATCAGTACAGGATAACCCAGAGCAGATATAGGATCCTTTTATGTCCTTGGATCCAAACCTCCCCCTGAACCCAACATCCCTCCACGGATCCCATAAACATTCCCCGATCCCACCCCATTATCCCCACCCTTACAAACCCCACATCGACCTCTCCCTTTCCCAAATCCCCCTTTTTTTACCTTGAAAAAAAAACCCCAAACTCGGGTGGCAGTGGCGCGGGGGCGAATTTGTATTTGCTCCTCTCCTGGGCGCTGATGGATTCCCTGGAAAGAGACGGGTGAGGGAAGGGAATTTGGGATAGGGGAGGAATTTTGGGATGCGTTTAGGGTCGCCCCATACCCGCTCAGCTGCCGGCGCCAGGTCTGGTAGGGGTCGAGGAAACACTCGCAGAGGTGCAGGGCGTGGAGCATCCCGTTCTCCAGCTGGGCGCGGTTTTCCAGCTGGGCGCGGTTTTCCAGCTGTTTCCCGTTTTCCAGCTGTGCTTGGTTTTCCAGTTGTGTCCCATTTTCTGGCCGGTCC